>JAVSCE010009102.1:0-20448 GCA_032199065.1 Smutsia gigantea
ATTAACACACTCTGAAACTCAGAAGTGTAGTAAATGGTATACACATGTTTTAATTCAACTGGACAAATTGTTAGGTCTTTCAGAAAATATGCCAGTGTAAATGCTGGTTACATCTTTTAATTTCTCTTACAAGTACATCAGTGTTACTCCTTCTAAGGGAAGAATAAGAAAGACAAAATCACAAAATTTTCATCACAGATACTAATACAAGTTATTCAGAGCAAAAAAAAAAAGCTTTATGATATACACCAACTGATGTCTTTTTACATATGTATAAATTTCATCATAACTTGATCATTCAAGGAAGATATAACAATATTTGAATACTTATTTTGTAAAATGCTCAGTTACAAATATTTAGGGACTGAGAGAAATTTGATTCCAGAAATTATTAATTAATATTCAAAATGAGATGGTAGTATTTCTAAAAGTTAAAAAGGAAGTCCAAGGGGTACTGACTTTAGCAGAAATTTCTCAAAATCTTTAGCAAGCAGAAAATACTGTTCCTTCTTTGTTACTACACACTCCTTTGATAATTTGCTTAGGTTATAGGAGAGAGTGAAAATTAGATTTTTGATAGCACTTCTTTTTATTTTTGGATTATAATGTGTTCTATTATAAATTCCACAAAAGAAGAATTTGTGTAAGTCATATCATGTGATTATAATGAAATAAAAGCAAAACGTAATAGCTAAGGTTTAACCAAAAAACAAAAAACAAAAGAAATATATGAAATACAGGAGAGTGGATTAAAATTTTAATCTGAACTTTACATGATTTACATGGAGTAAATATAAAAAAACAATAGGAGACATATAATACACACTATTAGAATAAGCAAAGGAATCTTGAGAAAGAAGAACAAAGTTTAGAGGCATCACATTCCCTGATTTCAAGCTATATCACAAAGCTATTATAATCAAAACAATACGGTATTGGCATAAAAACAGACAAATAGATCATGGAATAGAGAGTCCAGAAATAAACCCATACATACATGGCCAATTAACTTTTGACAGATGAGGCAAAAACATAAAATGTGAAAAGGACACTCTCTTCAATGAATGGTGCTGGGAAAACTGGATAATCACATGCACAAGAATGAAACTGGATCCTTATTTCACACCATACACAAAAATCAACTCAAAATGGATCAAAGCCTTGAATGTAAGACCTGAAACCATAAACCTCCTAGAAGAAAACATTAGGAGTAAGTTACTAGACATTGATCTTGACAATGATTTTTTGGACTCAAAACCAAGAGCTAAAAAAACAAAAGCAAAAATAAGCAAGTGGGACTATTTAAAACTAAAAATCTTGTGAAAAGCAAAGGAAACCATCAGCAAAATGAAATAACCTATATAATGGGAGAAGATATTTGCAAATCACACATCCAATAAGGAGTTAATGTCCAAAATATACAAGGAAATCATACAACTCATTAGCTTAAAAAATTAAGCTGATTAAAAAATGGACAAAGGATCTGAATAGACATTTTTCCAAAGACAACCTACAAATGGCCAACAGGTACATGAAAAGGTGCTCAACATCTCTTGTTAATCGGGAAATGAAAATCAAAACCACAATGAAATATCACCTCATGCCTGTTAGGATGTCTTTTATGAAAAAAACAAGAATTAATAATAAATACTCATGAGGATGTAGAGAAAAGGGAATCCTTGTGCACTGTTGGTGAGAGTGTAAACCACTACAGCCACTATGGAAAACAGTATAGAGTTTCCTCAAGAAATTAAAAACAGACCTACCATATGATCCAGCAATCCCACTTCTGAATATATAACCTAAGGAAACAAAACCACTACCTTGAATGATATCTGTACTCCCCATGATCATTGATGCATTACTCACAATAAGCAAGGTATGGCAACAAAACATGAATGGATAATGAGTGGATATATAATGGAAAATCATTTGGTCTTAAAAAAGAAGGAAAGCTTGCCATTTGCAATAACATGGATGCAATTTGAGGGCATTATACTAATTGAAAAAAACAAAGATAAATACTGCATGGCATCAATTATATGTGAAATCTAAAAAACAAAAATTCAAACTCATGGAAAAAAGAGTAGAATGTATATCAAATAACTACACTATACACTTTAAAAATATTATATTTTATTTGTCAATTATACCTCAGTAAAGGTGAGAAACATTCCATGTGTACCTTAATAAAAACTAGAATACACTTTAAAAATATAAATGATAAATGAAAGGATATAATAAAAAATATACCCCAAATCTTAGTTTCTGTAAGAATTAAGTATATAATAAAAATATATAATGTATATAATACAAATGATTTAAAATCACAAGAAAAGGATGGGTGTCTAACATATTATTATGGAGCCAATTTTTTTAATTCTTATTTTTAAGAATCATGTCTATAAATATATATTTATATATTAGTATATAATATAAATTTGATAAATTTGGTATCATATGCCAAAACAAATTCTAAATGCATTAAAAAATGTATGTAAAAATAAAAAACCATAAATAAAAAGACATAAATATAAAAATAGGTTAATGTTTATATGAGCTCCAGTTGGAAAAACATTTCTAAGCATACAAGAAAGACAGAAATCACAAAGAAAAAGATTAAGTTGAGCTACATAAAACCCAAAATGTAAATGTATGTGTCTTATTTTTTCTACTTATTTTTAGAAGTAGTAGCTATTATTAATAGTTTAATAAATCATGTAGAACTGATTAAAGGCAAAAAGTAAACTTGGAAAGAATCTGAAAAACAAACCAACCAAACAAAACAGAAATAGACTCATAAACACAGAGAACTGATGGTTGGTTACCATGGCAGGGTGGGAGTGGTGGATGAAATAGGCAAAGGGATTAAAGAGGTACAAACTGCAAATTATAAAATAATTTAGTTATAGGGATAGAAGTATAGCATAGGGAATATAGTTCATTATATTTTAATATCTTTGTATGGTGACAGATGGTAACTACATTTATCATGGTGAGCATTTAGTAATATATATAATTGATGAATCACTAAGTTGTCTACCTGAAAGAAACAGTAACACAGAACTGGTTCCTCTAAATATCTGATCTCTTAATGAAACTCTTGTCTTCTAGCACTGTTGTATGCAATGAGGATTTTTTTTTGTATTGTTTTCTTACATTTTAATACATAAAATTTAGTGTAGACAAGTGAGCTCAAGTCTGCCAACTTGATATAATCCATTCACCCTTAATATTTTATGATCCTTTCCATGTATACTAGAACTTTCAAATCTACTGCAGTCTGCTCACAACTCCTTCTAAAACAAATTACTTACCTCAAGACTAAGCCACTGGTGGACATGATTTTTTGCCCAGTTACCCATCATCTCGTGGCCACGCCACAGCCAATTAGACCACAGGTAGACCCCTTGACACATTGGTTGCCAATCTATACACTAGGTAATGAATTAAGATACATCTTGATATTAAAAGATGAGGTGGCTCAGGAAAATTTCTTGCTCTGAAATTTAAACTTACGAGTGAAATTTAAAAGGAATCATGGAAAAGATGATTTACGCAGTTATAGGAGAAAACCACAGCATAAAGCACATGAGTAACGCTGAGCCGGAGTATGCCAGAATTGGCCTGTTGCGAGCTAAACTTGATATTGAAGCTGTTCAGCACTTAGAACACAGGATAAACCCAGAGAGAAGCAGGGAACCGATGAGTGAGACACACAAGCTCCAAGAGAAACTGGAGTCCTTACCAGCTTTTGAATTCCTGTCCTGGTCCACAGTGTAACACCATGTTGCAGTAAATTAAATGAATGCATTAGTTTTCTAGTGATGAACAACATATTGCCACGAACTTAGCAGCTTGAAACTTTGGATAGAATTTTATAGTTTTTGTGGGTCAGGAGTCTGAGTCTAGCTTAACTACAACCTCTCATCAGGTTCTCAAAAGGCTACAGTCAAGGTTACAATTGTAACGATCAAGGTTACAATAAAAAAGGTTGCATCTCACTCTAAAGCTGGGAGTCCTCTTTCCATTCAAGTTGTTGGGACAATTAAGTTCCTTGTAGCTGGAGAACTGACATTCCTATTTTCTTGCTGGCTATAGGCCAGGAGCCACTCACAGTTCCTAGAGACTTCAGGTTTCCCTGCCACATGGTCTACACTCTATAGGCAGCTTACAACATGGCATTTGATTCTTTATGACCAGCAAGAAAATTTCTTGCTCTAGTCTACTAAGATGGAGGTTCATATAATGGGAGACATCCCATCGTTTTTACCACATTATATTGGTTAGTAGCAAGTCACAGGTCCTGTCTGTGCTCAAAGAGAGGGAATTATTCAAGGGTGTGATCCATTGGAGGCCAACTTATGGTGTGTCTGCAACAGTGAGTGGTGCGCAAGCACTCAAAGGTGGCTGTGGAGCGTGTTACCTCAAACTTTGTGAACGAGGCAAAGTCTTGACAAGTAGATATGACACTCATAAATGCTCTCTTTTGTTACTTGCTTTCTATCAACATCTATCCGTTTTTAACAGATATAAGAAATCTTGTTCTTTTCATGAACATAATTTCTCTCCTAGTGGAATGCTAGTTGGCAATAACTATAGGTCTGAAACTCAGAAGGTTTGGTGAAATTACCTCAGCAGATATGCGCTATGTTTAACCACTATTCATCACTTTTGTTCTTTTTTTTTTATCAGGCCTCAGATACTGTATTTCTACTTAATAAGTTGAATTTATGCTTCTTGACTCACCAATGTATAATCTCACCTTTATCCCTTACCTGATGCTATCAAACATATAAAATAAAGGGAGAATGCTTGAGCAAATATGAAGCTACTGAGAGAGATTAAATGGTTTCAGAATCTAAAATACAAACAAGCAGCTGCTGTTCTGCAGAAACATTTTGTTGGTTTTTCTAAATGAAGCATTTCTATTTATTAATTTAGACTAAGTAAAAGGCATAGTAACTAATTGCAACAGCCTTGATTTTACTTTCACAAAAGTAACAACGATTCTATAGAAAATGAATATGAAGCTTAAATCATGTAAAATGGCCATTTTAGCATACTTCCTCAAAAGGCAGTTCTTTCATTATTTTTGAAAGTTTGAATTAAATGCAACCTCTAAATCTGAAGCAATGAATAAAATACGCATCTTCTATCAAATTGCAGTACTATTAAGAAAAGGAGGAAGATGACTTGTAAATATCAAACTAATGGAACCTCCTTATTTGTATATTCATTTATATAAAGAAAACTAATAAAGCAAAACATATAACCACTTACTTACTTAAAAAGATCAATTTTCCTCATCCAAACAAGCTCAGAAAATATTATTTTAAAGTGTTTCTCTTTCTGCAAGAAAATACCTTGTGCAACCTTAAATGCAAGCACTACCACATATCTACCACCCTAAAAAGTTAGTGGCTACCTCTCTGAAAAAGTTAAGTCAAGTTTAGGTTGACACAACTTCTATCTTGTGTGCACTCTGCTTGTTGATACACCCTGAAGGAGGTAGGGGCACAAAAATGGAAGGATGTAACTCATTGCTCTCAAGTAGTTTACAATCTAGGTAAGAACTCAGGTCATCAACAAAGAAAATGAAATTATCGATGTGAAGATGAAACAATGACTTAAAAATACAAATATAAGAATGATGACAAGGCAGTTCATGACTGATATTTGAATGAGTCACAGAAAATGGCTCCAGGATTTAAATGAGGGAGAAGTCATTGGGAGGAATGGGTAGTAGACGGAGTAGAGCACCAATCAGGTAGTTAGTAGTTTTCCATTTCTAGTTCTGTTACCAGCTAGTTTTATGACTACAGAAATCCATTTTATTTCAATTGCTTCATTCATAAAATGAAATCTATGGCTGTCATAGATGGTATATAAGGTCTGTTTCAACTCTGAAATTCTGTCTACGCTCTTACCATGGCTATCAAAAGCTTAATAAAGGAAGATGATGAGAAGGTAGTTGAGCTAGGTCTTGTTGAATGTGATTTGACCAGACGAGAGGCATCAGGATATTCCTTGGAAGGGAAACTGCCTACGCGGAGAGTAGAGACAGGTACCCTAAGGTATAATCAGTGAGTATTCATCGGTATGGAATCAGCATTTTTTCCTGGTTTTCCTGATTGTGAAGACACATCTTAGGTGATTTTTTTCTTTACCTGTAATAAAACTCTTTATACGATACCTAGGCTTTATTTCCCCAACAACAACCAAGGCTACAACATTGGAAAATGAACCAGAATAGACTTCCAGCAATATCACTTTAAATGAATTGTGGATTCCTTAAAGTAAGACACACACAAAAAATCCCAGAAGCTCTGTCTTCACAATGGATCTCAGGTCAGATCTATTAATTTGCAGTTTTTCTATTTGAAGGTTAAAATGAGGAAAGAAAAATGCAAAACCTAGACTGATCAGAATCTTTCTCTATTCAGCAGAGGTGACAGGTCCTAGTCTTTATTAAATTTGTCATTTGATGAATTAAATATAATTATTATGAATGCACTTGGGATTTGATTATAATCTGTGGAGCTTCTCTTTCCAATTATATAGTTTCCTCTTAACTCTTAAATGTAAATGTGTAACCTTCCTCTAAAAGACCAGAAAGTCACATTCCTCTGAGCATTTTACAGAATTGTTATTTGAAAGGATCTTGAAGACAGCACAAAGACTCTCACTAAATCTGACAACTGCACTCAGAAGCAGGTAAGTGGCCCCAATTAGTATTCTTTTCTCATAGTTTGGCAGTTAAAGACCCAGATCCATCCTAAAGGACTCAAGAGACTGCCAAATGGTCCTCCATCTTTTGTCTTTTCTTCATGCGCCTACTGGTCAAGTGAAACCCTGCAATCACTTCCCACCCACTAGAAGCTGGTTCTTAGCCATTAAATGTGAAAAGTGGCCAGTGAAAACTGTGGCTCTCTCATCTTACCAAATGATTTGTTAATCTTAGCCCTTAGGTAATGTGAAAAATAAAAACAATATATTTCTGAATGGCTGAATGGATACATGAACAAAGAGTTGATATCAATCCTTCAATGTTACAAGATATTTAGAGACCTGTTTTATTTGTTCATTCATTCACTCATTCATTCATTTCAATTTTGGCTTATCACTTCAAATGTGTGTATATCTATCAGACAATCTATGAAAATATTCTGAAACTTTATTTTCTTGAAACTTCTTTTTATGAATCTAGGCCCAGTAGAGGACTGATTTTCTTCACTCTCTGAATTTTAAGTTAAAGAATCATTCTGTACATTTATCATGCCACAACAATATGCTAAGCCTTGTGTTAGGTAATAGGAAGAGTACAAAGGGTGTAAGGTCTAGTTCCTGCCTCAAAAAAACTCAATGTATTATGGGAAGCAGACCACTTTTTAAACATGTAATCATAAAGTATGATTAAAAAACTCTATGTGAAGTACATCCAAATTGCTATGAGAACCCACTGGATGGAGTATTCTTATGTTACTAGAGAAGGTAAGCAAGGCCACCTCTCTGTATCAGTCCTGAAGGCCCAATTCATATTGTATCCTATGTGTTATGGAGTACTACAAAGTGTCAGTATTTGAAGGAAATACCTACAAAGGTTTTCATGAGGAGGTGGCATATAAATTGATCTTTGAAGAAATGGTAGGAATTTGTCACCCAGAGAATTAGAGAAAGGGCATTCTCAGCAAAGACTACAATGTATTCAGACTTGAATGTGTGAAAGAACATGGCACATCTGTTGAATGACAACTGAGTTGTTTGGAGATGTCCCCAGAGATGAGAATGGTGATGTTCCAGGAAGGGAGAAAAGTACAGAAGCAGCATGATGAGAAAGAACATGGCACATCAGAAAGTGGTAAGAAGTTTGTGTGGCTATAAAGTTATATGTGTGAGGTATGACACAGCAGTCTTTCAGTCTTCAAAGGTTTAATGAGAAGAGGAAGGGTCTTGTGTGTCATGCTAAGAACCTGGTTTAAAATTTATCTGTTGACAAAAGAGGAACTATTAAAAGAATTTCTAGGAACGGATGATTTGGGCAAATTTTGGTGTTAAATCACCCTGTTGGTTGCACAGAGAATGAATAAGTGGGACAAAGAAGAGAAAGGACTGTAGGACTGTGTGGATATCAGGGGTGTACATGAGTATTAGAATCAAATGAACCTATACCAAAATCTCACCTCTCCCCACGGTGTTTCCCTTATACAAACCATTTATTCAGAAACTTCAGTTTCCTCATGTACAAAATGGAGCATATATTAATAATTATCTTGCATGTCTTATATGATAATTAAGTTAAATAACATTTATTAGGCCCAAGAATGAAGAAAAATGGATGGATTGGATAGGTGGTTATCAATAAGGAGAAGATAAATATATATAATTACATATACATATACATATATATAATGATCAAATATATATATATATATATATATAAGATGAATTCAACAGTGTTTGACAGCAACAGTGAGAGATATCTATGTGAAGTAGTTATGGGGCAGTATGGAGAAAATATATTACTCTAATGTAAATACAGATACGGTCCCTCAAATATTATAGAAATTGACTATTGTATCAACTTTCAGTCTATTTAATTCTTACTAGATTATATTTGAGTAATATTTAGCTAATAGTATTTTCATAGTACTAAGATAGATGTCCATAAAATGTCACTGCCCTAGAGAGAAATAATTGCAACGCCAATCATCCCTCTGGCACTGTGGGTGCCTTTGGGCTAGATTCTGCCTGAGTATTCAGAAGTTTTACAGCCCTGTCCTGGAATCCGTGATCTTCCAAGCATGCAATGGATCAGTAAGCAGCTCCAGTGTCACTGAGAATCTGTCAGATAGCAGGTTGGGGAATGATCCCTTGCCCTCAGCAGGTGACCCTGGTTTCGTAGACTACTGACCTCATTCCTAACTTGCCACACCCCCAGCCTGGGGAAATGCAGATTTAAAGTAAAGATCCAAAGTCACAGAGCCAAGCTCCTCATTGCCAAGCCCAGGTTTACACTTTGGTTTGACAGAACACAGCATTAGTGTTTGCTTTATTCATTGGAGATACAACCTCTCTTCAAATTTGAGTTATGCATGGGCAGTGCAGAATGGAAAGGAAGTTTATTTGTGCAATCGTTTCCTCAATATTTCCTGTAAGGAAGAAACCTAAATCTATAGTTCATGGTAAAATGTCATCGTAGAACACTTTACGAAACATATTGAAAATAACTCCATAGAAAGAATCAAATATATGTGTAGCTGTATTCTGCTGCCTGATTTCCTACATCTCTGTTCCCCTCATCTTGCCTCCCAACTTTCCTAGTTGACAAGCTATAGGGTGTGAAGCAAAATTATTCAGAACATCTTTTATAGAGAGTGGGGGGTTATCTATACCACTCTACACCAATGGCTCTTCTGTCTGCTCCATTGTAAAACCACATCATCTGTAAAAGAAACAATCTCTCACCTTGACGCACAGCCAAATCTTCAGAGCAGAGACTATGTTGTTCTGCTCCTGTATCCTTTATGACCAATGCATGAAAATCTATGGTAACTTGGCTAAACAATGACCCAGCAGGTTAATGAAGTGACTCTCAAGCTAAATAAGGGAGAAATGGGAAAATGTTAGAAGAAGAAAAAGCACCATACTGAGAAAAGACTGATGAGCAATCTGGTTATGCCAGTGTTTAACACTGGACCATCTCTGTGCTTTATGGGCAGACATTTTATTCTTTTCAGTCTAAATCGACATCATGCTTCTTCATACCTGTCACACACTCAACCACTCAATATTCATTTCTCTATGTTTTACTGCTCTCCATGCTCAGCACAGTCTGTATTAAGTACCCAATAAATATCTGTTGAATAGAAGAAAGTAGATGCCTCCTTCTTTAGGCAGATCTTTCATATATACTCTAAAATTGTACTCCTAATACTATAAATTCCACTTCCTGGGTCAGTGACATGGACCAGCCAATCTTTGACTTTGTCCCTGACAAAGGCAATAAGAGATGTATTGTAGAAAGATCCACGGCCTCCATTAACTTGTTTAGGTACTTTAAAATTCTTCATATTTTTAGATAATGTCCCCTCCTGGGTCAGATTTCTCAAAGATGTGCTTCCTGCTGTGTAAAAGAGAACTTCAGTATGAGTTTATTTTATTGATAGTAACGGTATGTGCTTTAATGTTCTGGCCACGTCAGCTTCAAAGCTCAATCAACGTACATTGCTTTTCTCTTGTTTTTCTTAAACACCCAGTGTCATTAATGTGGCTATGAAAAAAAATCTACTTAAATATGCAAAACTTGGCTCTTCAGTGAATATGTTTACTAATACAAAGGGGATCTTGGATTTTACAAAGTACTGAGTAACAGCTTGAAACAAATCAAAACAGAGGCCATAAAGAAATCCCCTTCAACCCTCATTACTCTAGTATGAGCTAATGAAAATAGCTACTGTTAATATTTGCTCTAATTTAAAAGAGAAACAGATGAAACCAAACATAAAAGTGACCTGTGCCTATAAGATGGGAAGAGCTTACATAATTGGAAATCCCCAGCTGTTCAGTATCATTAGACGAAACTTTTGTATACTGGATATCCATAACTCCTAGGTAGACACAGACAGTTTTTCATGGAAAAGCAAAACTGTAAAATATTAGAATAGTAATGAACTCTTTATCAGTTGACCTGACGCATATTTGAACATCACTGTCACTTGCAGAAACACTTGAGTGACTCTAAATAGTACCAGCACATCAGCCCTAGCAGCCAGGCTGATTAGCATTCTCTAGCTGCAATGTTTAATGAAAGTGAGCCCAGATATGAAAAAATAAAACACAATCAAGTTTTGGACACCTTATTCAGATGTTATAAAATAATTATACCATCTAAATAGGTAAGAAATTATTTCCTCATTGTAAAGGTGACAAAAGTAGTGATTACCAATTGAAATCCTATGTGAAAAACAGATTATGATGTTAGCTTTCAAAACATCTTGGGGAATATTGGAAGAGATGTCAATATTGGCAGAAACCACTGCATATCTCTTTTATGGCTCTTCATAAGAATCTTTTGAAGTGGTTTTAAAAGAATGTTATTTGGAAATTTTGTTTCCTTTGATAAAGAAAACAGATTCACAATTAAGGATAAAGACTTAAAAATGGTATAAATTAAAATGTGCCTTCTGAATGTCTGTTCCTGAAGGAGCTCATGGTAAAAATCACATATTAATCTTCAAGAATATTTTTAAAATCAAAACTGAACGTCAGAATTTCATCTGTTACATAATATGTAAGCACTTTAGACAGGTTAAACAATACTCATGCACTAGGATATGAAGAAAAATAATTTACTGCCTGGAACTTGCTAGATCCTCACTGTGAAGATGCCCTACTGGGTGACTAGACAATGACTCTTATGACCTAGTAGAATTCTTCATACAACAGATAGTCTTTAAATAATTAGTGTATGAAGAAACTAAAAATTCATGTGAGAGGCTTCTACCTCATGCCCTCAGGAATCTGTGGGAGTCATTTTCTTAGGCTCCGCAGTCTGACCGATGCCACTAGCATAGCTTATATGTCATGGAAATGCTTTTATGCAGGTGTTGGTAGTGCTGTGACCACTCTGTGAAAAAGCTAAGCCATATTGTTCTTTCTCAGCCAATGAATCTAATCAAAGAGAACTACATAACAGAAACCCCCCCCAAAAATCTCTTCAGTTACAAGATTTCTCATATTTCCCTTAGGATTATTCTTAATACGAACATCAGCCCAAGGAAGAAAAGCCAATTCCCACAAAACTCAGAACATTCTTCTTTACTTTGTAATTCCTATAGTTTCCTTTTTGTGTGTCTCTTTGATGTTCCAGAGCCCAATACCTGCTGGGGGTGGAGATGGTGGTGCTATTTTGACTCACAGAAATATAAAATATCACACATGGAAATTCTATTAATGATTGTACATATTTATGTTTGGTCTTCAGGGGACTGCGGTGGAATGCTTCATGTGTCAGAAAATACCCTACTTAAGAACTGAAGATTCTAAAATACCACCAAATATTTATTGACATGTTCATTTACTCCACTGAACATTTTAAGTGATAGAGAACTTAAAAAACCTAGAAGCATCCACTCCATCTGAAGAGGATACTGAGTATTGGAAAGTATTTTTCATGTTGAGAAGCCATTTTTCTATATAGAAACAAACATAACACACTCAGTAAGTTCTGAACAGTAAAAAGCAGAAGAAGATACTTACTGCCTTGCTTTAAATAACATATCCGTAAACAGATCTTAAGAGTCTAACATCATGTTGTTGAACCACATTGAACTACCAACTAAGAGACCTAATCTGGTCATATACTTCTGAGACACTGTAGATGATGTTTTGAATACATACTCAGGACTGTACACTACTACTGTGATGATCCAAGGGGAACAGCATTTGGCAAAAGCTATTGCACAGTCTGGTTAGCTGAATCATGACATGGAGAGGCTGAACTCATCTGAAGGCATATTTTTCTGTAAATATATAGTTTGAAATGCTTTCTATCGATAACTAATCTAATCTCCAGTATGATCTCATGTGGTAGGTAGAAAAATTATTATTTTGATTTTTAGATGAGGAAGCTGAGGCACAGAGACATTTAGTAATTCTATAGCATCATTCATCAAGGAAGTGCTAGGGCCCATAATCTTCACCATACATGATATGCTGCCTCCAGTGGTATTGTGGCAGATGTTCAAAATAGGCCTCTTTTAGGCAGTGTAGCAGGGTGGCTGATTTGTAGCATTTGTCAGTTTCCATGGTGTTTTTCAAACTACCAACGTGATGTTAACCAGGTTACAAAATTCCAAAAAATGTAGCAATCAGCTCTCACAGATAGGAGCAGACCTCAGTACAATCATGTATGTCTCCCAAAAGTGAACACCTTGAAGGACATGTCTTCCCTAGTCAAAACTCTAGTCCTTCAGTCATCCAAGGCCCAGAATTAAGATAGAATTTCCCAAAAACAATTTAAGCTACACAGCTATAATTTTGTCCACATTGATAATGATACTTTATACATTCCAATTTAATCATATTACAAAATAGCATTTTTGTGTTGTGTTTTCAGATCCAAATACAGACCAATGTATTTCTCAAAACAAAAAAACAAAAAACAAAAACAAGCAGTATTTGCTTTCTAGGAGAACACAGTCTCTTTAATAAATGGTGTAGAGAAAACTGGACAGCCACATGAAAAAGAATAAAACTAGACCTCTATCTTACACCATATACAAAAATTAACTCAAAATGGATTAGACTTAATATAAGAACTGCAGCCATAAAATTACTGGAAGAAAACATCAGAGGAAACGTTCTTTAAATGGGTCTTGGAAATCGTTGTTTGGATTTGACACCAAAAGAAAAGGCAACAAAAGCAAAAATAAACAAGTGGGATGAGATTCAACTAAAAAGCTTCTGCACAGCAAAGAAGACTATTAACAAAATGAAAAGGCAACCATGAAATGGGAGAAAATATTGGCAATTAATACCTCTTATAAGGGGTTTATATCCAAAAGTATACAAAAAAAATTAATAACTTAATAGGAAAAACACAACCTGATTAAAAAATGAGCAGAGATAAATAGAACATTATCTTCAAAGAAGACATATAAATGGCCAACAGGTATATGAAAAGGTGCTCAACATCACTAATAATCAGGGAAATAAAGATCAAAACCACACTGTATTATTACCTTACACCTGTTAGAATGGCTATCATAAAAATGGTAAGTGATGGCAAGGGTTGACAAGGCTGTGCAGAAAAGGGAACCCTTATGCACTCCTGGTGGGACTGTAAATCAGTTCAGCCAGTATAGAAAACAGCACAGAGTTTCCTCAAAAAATTCAAAAGAAAACTGAGATATGAATCAGCAATTCCACTTCTGGGTATATATCCACAGGAAATGAAAACAGAATCTCGAAGAGTTACCTTCACTCCCATGTTCACTGCAGCATTATTCACAATAAACAAGAAATGTAAACAACCTAAGTGCCTGAGTCAAAGGATGAATGGATAAAAAAAATATGCTATGGATATACAATGGAATATTATTTGGTTATGAGAAAGAAGGAAATCCTGCTGTCTGTGAAAACATGGATGGAACTTGAGGGCATTATGCCAAGTGAGTAAGTCAGACGAGACAAATACCATATGATATCACTTGTATGTGGAATCTGAAAAAGCCAAACTCATAGAAATAGAGATTAAAATGACGGTTATCAGGAGCTGGGGGGTGGGAAATGGTTGGTCAAAGAGTACAAACTTCTGGTTGTAAGATGAGTAAGTTCTGGGGCTCTAATGTACAGCATGGTAATTACAGTCAGTACTAGGTAATACTATATTATATACTTGAAAGTTGCTAGAACAGTAGATCTTAAATGTTTTCACCACGAAAAAGAAACAATAATTATTAGATGTGATGGATGTGTTAGCTCATACTATGGTGGTAATCATTTTACTATATATGAGTATATCAAATCAACACATTGCACACTTTAGACTTATACAATATGACAATTATACCTTATTAAAGCTGGAAAAAATAGTATCTGCCTTCCAATGAAAATGTAACTCTCTTTCATAAAGATAAAGTAAATCCATCTCAATATTTAAAATGATAGCCGCAAATCCCTCCACTCTCTAGCCATCAGGATTCCAAGATCTCTTATCACTTAATCTCAGTCTAGATATAATGTCATCAATTCCAATGAGTTTGGAAAGTCCCTGTGAGGTGCAAGAGCAGGATGATATACCTTTATATGATATGATAAAAGGATTGTATGTTCATTGGGCTCCACTGCCTCATACAATATCTGCAAGAGTGTTGGCACTCAGCATGTGTTAGTTATGAAGAAACTAATAGGTTGATTTATTCCATCATTCCAATAATCCCACAAAAATTAGATTAAAACTCATTGCTAAGAAACAGGAAATAATGTCTCCTGTTGTGAAACTGGAAATCAATTACAATATGTAATTAAATGGACCACACTTCATAAAGTATATATATATATATAGAATAGAATATACCTACGTGTTTATTCATGTGTATGTGTGTGCATGTGCATGTGGATGTGTGTGTGTGTGTGTGTATCTCGAAGGGAAAATCTGATAGATGTCCAACATTGCTTAAATTATTAGTTTAGCAGAGGCAGCCACTTGATGAAGTTAATTAGTTGCTATACTGTTGTCATTAAAATTAATTGACAGGACTTTGAAATGGATGTTCTCAGCATCCTGTTTTGGCAGTTACAGCACTGATTCTGCTTCCTGGATATAGCTGTAGCCACATTTGATCTTTACCAACCACAAGGCTCTCACGGTATCAGATGCTTGCTGCCTAGACTCATTCTGTCATGGTAGGACAGTTAATATTTCACACTACAGTGTTAGCTGTACTTCAGGGACAACCCATTTGTGAAAAGGGTACTGCAAATCTTCATAGAATATGACATATGGGAAATGGTCCAGTATTATTTATGTAAATGACCACTGTAGATCTAAGATGCACTTCTTAGCTGTTTCCTCATGATTAACATATGCTTTCACTACAATTCCTGGCCCTGTAGATGTCCTTTAATTATGTAATTCTATAGCCAAATCTTGTGCTTGTGTGACAAGAACCTACATATATACACTTTCTAGGATTTTTTAAGATTAATTATGTACTTTGCTCTTACCATAAGTGATTCACATTATAACGGAAATGAACCATTCAGAAATATGTTGCAGAAAAAATAATTTCCGAGAGATTATCAGTCACTTGATATAGCTACCCCTTGATCAAACGATTTCATTGAAAACTGAGTTTGATTCAAGAGAAGAACATACAGATTAAGAATCAGACTAGGGACTAAAGATGTTAATTCTGCTCCTATTTCTGTAATCAACCTACTTTGTAACCCTCATCTTCTCTATTTCCCTTCCACCATGTTCCCTTTATCTCTTTTCTAGAGTTTATACAGTACCTTCCCTTTCAGTTGCCTAAACTCCAGTCTTGACACCCAACTGATGATACACACCACCATCAAATTTACCTTTTATAAAGTACAATTATTATCATATCTTCTATCCACAAAAGTCAGTGGTTCCCAACCAACTACAGAATACTACTAAAACATCTTAATTTGGTATTCAAGGTCACAATTAGCATAGTCTCAACCTATTTTCACCTTACATTGGACTCAAAGACAAAATCCCATGAATATATTGACTGTGCTGTCCTCTTTATCTGCCTTGCTCAGGTATCTTTACTTAGCTGAGAGAAATTATAGCACTGGGAAAAAAGCAAATTAATTAAACTGTCAGAGTCTCAGTTTCCTCAGCTCTAAAATGGAGATATCAATTCAATCCTTGTAGGATAGCTGTAAAATCAGCCAAAATACATATAAATGATCAGATACAGTCAATCTTCAATAAAGTTACAATTTACATGACCCCTTCCATAGTGTAAGCTCTGGAGACAGATGCACATGGCTCTATCACTTCTCAGGTGTGTACCTTTGGGACAGTCACTAAACTTCTCTGAGTCTCATTTTTCTCGTCCAAACAACAGGAAAGTAGCAGTACTTCTCAAAGGAGCGCTGCACTGAATAATTCATTTGAAAACATTCCATGCTACATAAAAGCTCTAATTTATTAATGCTCACAACTATCACTGTCCTTTGCTTCCAATTCCTGCTCATATGTCTTTCTGCAGGATGCCATTCCTCACCTGCAAATTCAAAAGTAACTTTCTTTGCTTTTGGTGTTGCTTTCTTGGGCGCAGTCTTTCTGTTGTGTAATCTTGTAAAATGTTTCTTATCCCTTTACACCACAGGTGGCCTGTAGACTGGTCCCCCCAAGTCCAACATAACTGCTTCCCTACAGTATGCTACATATCCACAAGAATAGACAAAATTATTTATTTATTCATTTTTGCTTTCATTAATGTACAATTTCATGAGCAATATTATCATTACAAGACTCCCTCCCCCTATTATGAAGTCCCCACAACATACCCCACTACAGTCACAGTCCATCAGCATAGTAAGATGCTATAGAATCACTACTTGTCTTCTGTGTTGTACAGCCCTCCACGAGACCCACTTACATTATGTGTGCTACTCGTAATGCCCCTTTTTCCCCCTTGTCCCACCCTTTCCACCCAAGTTCCCCAGTCCCTTTCCCTTTGGTAACTGTTACTCCATTCTTGGGTTCTGTGAGTCTACTGCTGTTTTGTTCCTTCAGCTTTTTCTTTGTTTTTATACACCACATATGAGTGAAATCATTTGATACTTGTCTTTCTCCGCCTGGCTTATTTCACTGAGCATAATACCCTCTAGCTCCATCCATGTTGTGGCAAATAGTAGGATTTCTTTTCTTCTTATGGCTGAATAATAGTCCATTGTGTATATGTACCACCTCTTCTTTATCCATTCATCTACTGATGGACACTTAGGTTGCTTCCATTTCTTGTTTACTGTAAATAGTGCTGCGCTAAACATAGGGCTGCATATGTATTTTTCAAACTGGGCTGCTGCATTCTTAGGGTAAATTCCTAGAAGTGAGATTCCTGGGTTAAATGGTATTTCTACTTTGAGTTTTTTGAGGAACCTCCATATTGCTTTCCACAATGGCTGAACTAATTAGCATTCCCACCAGTGGTGTAGGAGGGTTCCCCTTCCTCCACATCCTCGACAACATTTGTTGTTGCTTGTCTTTTGGATGGCGGCCATCCTAACTGGTGTGAGGTGATATCTCATTGTGGTTTTAATTTGCATTTCTCGGATGACTAGCGATGTGGAGCATCTTTTCATGTGCCTGTTGGCCATCTGAATTTCTTCTTTGGAGAAGTGTCTGTTCAGTTCCTCTGCCCATTTTTTAATTGGATTATTCCCTTTTGGTTTGTTGAGGTGCATGAGCTCTTTATATAATTTGGATGTCAACTCCTTATGTGATATGTCATTTATGAATATATTCTCCCATAATGTAGGATGTCATTTTGTTCTACTAATGGTATCCTTTGCTGTACAGAACCTTTATAGTTTGATAGAGTCCGATTTGTTCATTTTGCTTTTGTATCCCTTGCCCGGGGAGATATGTTCATGAAGAAGTTCCTCATGTTTATGTCCAAGAGATTTTTGCTTATATTTTTTTCCAAGAATTTTATGGTTTCATGACTTACATTCAGGTCTTTGATCCATTTTGAGTTTACTTTTGTGTGTGGCGTTATACAGTAATCCAGTTTCATTACCCTACATGTAGCTGTCCAGTTTTGCCAACACCAGCTGTTGAAGATTCTGTCATTTCCCCATTGTATATCCATGGCTCCTTTATCGTATATTAATTGACCATATATGCTTGGATTTATATCTGGGCTCTCGAGTCTGTTCCATTGGTCTATGGGTCTTTTCTTGTGCCAGTACCAAATTATCTTGATTCTATGGCTTTGTAGTAGAGCTTGATGTCAGGGAGCATAATTCCGCCTGCTTTATTCTTTCTTCTCAGGATTGCTTTGGATATTTGGGGCCTTTTGTGGTTCCATATGAATTTTGAATGATTTGCTCTAGTTCACTGAAGAATACTGTTGGTATTTTGATAGGGATTGTATTGAATCTATAGATTGCTTTAGGCAGGATGGCCACTTTGACAATATTAATTATTCCTAACCATGAGCATGGGATGTGTTTCCATTTATTGGTATCTTCTTTAATTTCTCCCATGATTGTCTTCTGTTTTTCAGAGTATAAGTCTTTCACTTCCTTTCGTAGGTTTATTACTAGGTATTTTATTCTTTTGGATGCAGTTGTGAATGGAATTGTTTTCCTGATTTCTCTTTCTGTTACTTCACCGTTAGTGTATAGGTATGCAATAGATTTATGTGTATTAATTTTCTATCCTGCAAGCTTGCTGAATTCAGATATTAATTCTAGTAGTTTTGGAGTGGAGTCTTTAGGGTTTTTTATGTACAATATCATGTCATCTGCAAACAGGGACAGTTTGAGTTCTTCCTTGCCTATCTGGATTCATTTTATTTCTTTGTGTTGTCTGCTTGCCACGGCTAGGACCTCTAGAACTATGTTGAATAAAAGTGGGGACAGTAGGCACCCTTGTCTTCTTCCCAATTGTAAAGGAAAAGCTTTCACCTTCTCACTGTTAAGTATAATGTTGGCTGTGGGTTTGTCATATATGGCCTTTATTATGTTGAGGTACTTGCCCTCTATACCCATTTTGTTGAGAGTTTTTATCATGAATGGATGTTTAATTTTGTCAAATGCTTTTTCAACATCTAGGGAGATGATCATGTGGTTTTTGTCCTTCTATTTGTTGACGTGTGGATCATGTTGGTGGATATTCAAATGTTGTACCATCCTTGCATCCCTGGGTAGTATCCCACTTGATCATGATGGATGATCTTTTTGATGTATTTTTTAATTCAGTTTGCTAATATTTTGTTGACTATTTTTGCATCTATGTTCATCAGGGATATTGGTCTGTAATTTTCTTTTTTTGTGGTGTCTTTGCCTGTTTTGGTATTAGAGTGATGTTGGCCTTGTAGAATGAGTTTGGGAGTATTCCCTCCTCTTCTCCTTGTTGGAAAACTTTAAGGACAATGGGTATTAAGTCTTCACTAAATGTTTGATAAAATTCAGTAGTCAAACCATCTGCTCCAGGGGTTTTGTTCTTACGTAGTTTTTTGATTACCAATTCAATTTTTTTGCTGGTAATTGGTCTATTCAGATTTTCTGTTTCTTCCTGGGTCAGCCCTGGAAGGTTGTATTTTTCTAAAAAGTTGTCCATTCTTCTAGGTTATCCAGTTTGTTACCATATAATTTTTCCCTGTATTCTCTCATAATTCTTTGTATTTCTGTGGTGTCTGTAGTGATTTTTCCTTTCTCATTTCTGATATTGTTTATGTGTGTAGACTCTCTTTTTTTCTTGATAAGTCTGGCTAGCAGTTTATCTACTTTGTTTATTTGTTTGAAGAACCCGCTTCTGCTTTCACTGATTCTTTCTGTTGTTTTATTCTTCTCAATTTTTTATTTCTGCTTGAATCTTTATTATGTCCCTCCTTCTACTGACTTTGAGCCTCATTTGTTCTTGCTTTTCTAGTTTCATTAATTGTGACTTTAGACTGTTCATTTGGGATTGTTCTTCTTTCCTGAGGTAGGCCTGTATTGCAATATATTTTCCTCTTAGAGCACGGCCTTTGCTGCATCCCACAGATTTTGTGGTGTTGAATTATTGTTGTCATTTGTCTCCATATATTGCTTGATCTCTGTTTTTATTTGGTCATTGATCCATTGATTATTTAGGAGCATGTTATTAAACCTCCATGTGTTTGTGGTCTTTAGTAATTTATTTCTAGTTTCATACCTTTGTGATCTGAGAAGCTGGTTGGTACAATTTCAGTC
>JAVSCE010009103.1:0-265303 GCA_032199065.1 Smutsia gigantea
GGATATAAAATAAGGGATTTCTTTTTTTGATAAGGGATGCTGTGACAAAAAAATGAATGTATTTATAGATATTGCCCAATTTCTAACCAACAGGGTTGTACCAATTTTCTTTTTTACCAGCAAAATACAATAGTGTCTGTTTCCTCACAGCCTCACCAGCATAAAGTGTCATATTTTTTAAACATCTGCCAACTTGATAGATTCAAATGATGCATGTTGCTTTAATTTGTATTTAATTATTAGTGAATTTAATATTTTTCATATATTTGAGGGCCATTTTTTAAATTTCTTTTTTTGGTGAATTATCTGTTGATGGCTTTTTCCCATTTCTTATCAGGTCATTTGTCCCTCAATTTATAAGAGTTATTTGTATGTAAGTGATATTGGCTTTTCCTGTGGTACATGTTCCAGATATATTCTCCTAGTTTGTCAGTTATTTTTAAGATTTGTTTATAGTAGCTTTGTCATGCAAATTAAAAATTGCATAGTCAAATCTATATTATTTATTAAATCTCAAATTTTGACTTATGGTTAAGATGCCTTTCCCCATGACAAGTTTAAAGAAGACTCTAACATATCAATTTTAACATTTAGATCACTAATTTTTTTGAGCTCATTCTTGTGTACATATGGATTTAATTTTTATATTTTTAAAATAAATATATATAAAAATTTATATTTTTACAAGTGGCTACCCAGTTTTCCCGCCACCATTTATTAAAAATCTCACCTTTATCTCCAGTGATTTATCATGCTACCTTTGTCATATATTACATTTGTATGTTATGTTGAGTCTAATTTTAGACAAACCAATAGAATAGAATAGAAAGTCCAGTCATAGTCACTACAACACTCTTTTAATCATAGAGAATTTATATTAGGGCTAATAAATTGTAATTTTGCTTTTTTTTTAGTGTTCTCATGGCTATTCTTGAATGTTTTTACATACGAAATTTTAAACCAACTTTTTCAAACTTTATAAAATAATATGTTATTTTCTTGGGATTGCGTTGACTGTATAAATTAGGAATGACAAACACCTTTATTATGTTGAGTTGGTCTATCCAGGAACAGTGAATGTCTTTCATTTTGTTCAAGCCTAATCTAGACTTTCAGGAGAGTTTTTAGAGTTTCCTTATTTTTGCATATTTCCTGTCGTTTATTGCTAGATATATAATCTACTGTACTGAAGGGTTTACTCTATCATTATGGCTATTGTTTGTGTATATGAAGGCTACTGATTTTCATATGCACATTTTTTATCCTGCTATTTCATTGAATTCTTTTGTTTGATTAATTTATTATAAATTCTCTGGAATTTTTAAGTATATTATGTCCTCAAATAGAGATAATTTTGCTTCATTTAGTTTTGATTCATCTTATTCTGTTAACCTAAATGACCTATTTCCAAATATTTATAAATTCTGATAATTCCTAGTGTCAGTAAATACTTGCAGCAATAAACATTTTCAATCCTGTTAGTGTGAATGTAAATTGATACAGGTATTGCAAGATAATTATCCAACATACTTAAAAGATCATCATGCCATTATTCATTAATTTCATTTCTTGGGATTTATCTTGAAAAAAATAAGAACAAGCTATAAAGATTTATGGAAAATAAGTTCATTTTTTATGATAGCAAGTACTTGGAAACTAAAATGTCTAATAGTTGAGGAGTACCCAAAATAAATTATGGTCTATACAAATAAAGCAATACTGCACAATCATTCTAACTAAATTATTGTTTAAAATAACATTTCCTAGAAGTTGTTGCACAGAAACTTGCCCAAGAGACACAGTGAAGAAAGAGGTTGGCATGGCCAAACATGTTTAGACACATATCTTCTACTTGGGGGATCACAATGTAGAATAGATTTAAAAGGAGGGATGTACTACAATAAATACACCTGGTTAACCCCATTTAACTTGATATCACACAAATGCATTTGACTATAGAATCTTTTTCAAATAACACATTATCTTAGAATCTTTGTTTTTCAAGTAACATGTATTTCACAAAATTTACTTTATGAAAGTTGCTGAATAAAAAATTTATGAAATGGAAAAATGTGCATACTATTTGTTAAATTGTAAAGGCAGAATATAGAAGAATAGTATTGTTTTAATACTTAAAATTTTTTATTCCCTCCCCAAAAATATTTATATATGGACATGTACAAGTACATATATTAAAATTTTAGCTGATTATTCATTGAAGAGTAGGCTGATATTATTTTAATTTTTATCTTAGTTACTTTATTTTTATACATTACTTTTTTTTCTAATGAAGATACATTTTTCTGCTTGGATAACAGTTTAAAATTTATTTTATTAATTAGATTAAAATATACCTCTCAGAATTTTTCAAAATTTATCAAGTGAACAAGTATTCTTTACTTTTCTGGATCAGGGAGAGAATAGACTACTTGTTAGAGAAAGTCCCAAGACTGAAGATGCAGGACAGTTATTAAGAAGAAAAATAATCTGAAAATGACATATGGAAAATGCCTATTCAAATGATCAGGCACACAGTCTAACTGTAACTAATTAAACTATATGACTTTAAAAATCCTGACAGCAAATGACTTTATCTTAATGAAAAAATTAAGTCTTTTCTATCCTTTTATTAACTTCTCTTCCATTAATTAAGCCTTGGGCATTTTTAAAATGGCATCTTGTCACATAGAACCCAGGTTTTCTTTTTTTTTGACTGCAGCACCAAGAATGAGACATATAAAGCCAATCTGAGTAAAGATTTGTTGAAAGTTTATTTTCTTCCTTGCAAAAATAGCAATAATAACACAAAAATAACTTGCAAACAGAAAGAAAATCCATGGGATTTCTATGTGAGAAAAATTATGAGGGCCAGTATTTTTTCCACAGCAATTCAGGTCACAAGAAATGCCTGTAATTTACTGCTCTGAAACATATGCATAAATCTCTCAGCTCAGAATGTTTGCATTTTGTAGTGATAAAAATTACATATCCTAAAAACTAATTTTCCATAGGAAAACATTTGTTTCAGTTCTCACCCATTGTTCTAAATTTAAATATCCCCATTTAAGCAGTAACTGTTTATGAACCAGGTGTTTTTAAAACTTTGGTACTTCTGAAGTAGTATTTAGAGACAGAGAGAGAGAACAATGATGGTGATGAAATATTATTAATGAAATATTGATCAAGGTCTTCTACATGCTATATACTCTTTTAATGGCTTTCCATGCTTTAACTTAGTGAATCTTCACAAAGTCTTTATGAGAAAGGAGCTATTATTATCTGAGCTATACTGAGAAGAAAACAGGTAGGTAGAGAATAACTTGGTCAAACTCATAACAGTGTGAAAGTGGGAGAGCCCAGCATTAAACTCTTCACCTGTTCTCACATAATGAATACAGTTGTGCCTGACCTACTATCCAGATCTCCTGAAACTATATAAGTTTTTTCAATACAAAATGGGATTTTTTATTTAGAATTTTAAAAGAACAGAAATAGAAATAGAAATTAATGAAGTACAAGTAATTTTAGCAGGAGATTTATACTAGGCTTTGGTCTTTGTCCAAGGTGTGCTTTAGTTTATATACTTTTTGAAATGTGTCTGAAAATACATGTGTGTGCACACACACACATGAAATATATATACCCTAGGTATTCATATATTAATCCATAGCTATTAGTCTAACAAATACTATAAATATAATAAAAACATTGCATAATTATTACAGTAAGCTTTTTGCACAGAGGGTTGATGTGTTGTAGTAGGTACAGAGCAAAATTCAATTGATACTTTTGTGTCATTATATAATCAGTCAGAGGTATTACCATGCCCTAACCTATGACCTTGCTCCTCCCTTAGATTGGAACCTTTGTTTTCCTCTATCCTGTCAAGTTTATCCTGTTTTGAAGTTCTGTGGATACTATCTTCATGATGTCCCTCAAAACTTCCTTTCCATTTACAGTTATTTTTCTCGCTTGGTTCTCCATTACCTTAAAATTGTAGATAACACAAGCCTCCTGTTTTTTTAAATTTGTATTCCTTAGAACTCTTTTAAGTGAGTTAGCTTAAGTTAAAAAGTAGTTTATTGGCATGTGTAACTAACCTGGTAAAAAAAAAGAGGTAAAACTTGCCTTAGGGACAGCTGAATCCAAGGACTTGCAGGCTGACCATCTCTCTTCCCCATCTCTCATTTTCTCTCTGTTGGCTTCATATGTTTCACATACAAGCCTTCTCTGTGTGATAAGGGGCATGGTCTCAGGCTACTTCATATTCACATTCCTCTAGTGCAGTGATCTAAGAAGAAAGAGACTCTTCCTTGCTGGTACTAGTCAGAAATGACCTGCCTAAGTGCTGTGATTAACACTCCTTTGGTTGAGAGACCATGCCCAGAGAAATTGCTATACCAGGAGACTGCGGCTTTCATTAGAACAAGTCAGTGGATGAGGAGCAGTGAGAAGTTATTCAAAAGAGAGAGATCTATTTCTGAGAAGAAAAAATAAATAAATAATAAATGAAATGACCACTGCCCTCTCTAATCTCTGAGTAGTAGCCTTTAATAAGTTTTCAGCATGGTGCTCCCATATTCAAACTGAACTGTTCTTCCTAGCATTGCCATCTGTCTTCACTGATAGTTCTACAATACCTTCTCTAATGATTGTCAGTTTATTGATCCCATTTCTTGCAGATTCAAAACCAGGTTTTGTGATTTACTAGCTGGGTGATCTTAGGCAATTTATTTATCCCTTCTAACCCTGAATTTTCTCATCCTTAAATTATAGGTACTAATTATGCCAACATCATGAGTTTTTTGAGAGGATTAAATAAATTCTGAAAATATATGAAAAGTACTTAACATAGAGAACATCACATAGTAGATATCCAATAACTATTTATAAAAGAATGTATAGATAAATAATCATCTGAGACACAATTTCTAATTCTCATTGATTCTGTTTTCTCACACAAGTCTCTCCACCTAGACATTTCTATTCTGTTATTCCATGTCCATTGATTTCAAAATTTGACTGAAACTTATTTCTCCTACTCTGTAGTTTTTTATTGCTTCATTTTGTATGCTATTTTCTAAACCACCTGAGAGAAAAAAGCTTTGCATTCATATAAGTAAATAATACACCAAAACTAATTACATTTTTATGTCCCCATAACAAAATGAAAAAAAATCATGCTTTTTCTTCCATTCAGGAAAAGATTTTACACTGGAATACTGTGTTTACCTGTATGTTCAAATTTCTATCCTTCGATCCTTGGTGTGATTATTTGTAGCCTGAAATTTGTGTGCTGCATTCAAAATAACAGAAAATTAGGAGCACAACCTGCTATTGTCCTTCTCAAATGGTATGAATAAGATAAGACTAGCAAAAAGAATTGTGTGTGTGGATATAACTTTTGGTCATAAAGCCCTTTTTTTCCCTTGCTATCCTCAATATAATGGTCTTGGGGCATTAAAAAGTATCAGGGCCTTTGCCCAACAATAGAACATTCCCTACTTCAACAATCTTTTGGATTTGTTAGCAACTCCTGGTTCTTTCACTGTATACTGTTGGAAGAGTTCATGAAAAACCCTTACTGGAAGAGTTTGCTTAGTTGAAGTAACACTTAGGGCCACTAGGCCTGATCCAGCTAGATTGCTCTTGTGTAGCCAATGACCATTCCAGGAGCATCCCGTTAGTTTCTGAGTTCCATTCAAAGACTGGCAGTGGCTCCTGGGCGCATTGAGCTTAGTAGCATTCCATTTAGTACCAGAGATCAGTAATGGTGGTGGTAATGGGAGAAAGAGGGAGTGGGGTTGAGGACATGGGAAGTCCTTGATTCTTAAATGGAATTTAAAAATGTTATATGACATAATATATGAGAAAATGCTCTGAAGAAACTAACATACAAATTCTCATTACACTGTTTTTGGGAAGCAAAAAAGAGAAACTTTTGGATAGGAGCTGAGCCTGAAAATTCTCAGGATAGAAGTATTGAAGGAGGCAGAGGGTTTGGGTGAAACTATTACCAACATGTATCTGACTTGCTCATGCCCTTTACCCTCTCTTTTTCTCCCTGTAGAAATTCTCCTCAAAACCATTCCTCTCCCCTGTCATGCTAGGACCCTAGGGTTTTCTTCCCTAGGTTTTGCTTTCATATATTTTTTCATTTACATATTGAATTCTCAGATGGTCCTTGAGATTGCCACCTATGGTGTACCCACCCTGTGTATCTCTTTTCCTTGAATGTGTGTGAAGCCTATTAACATGATTAAGTTACACTATTTAGGAAAGGTGATAGTATAGTCACTCAAGTGATTAAGTTATATAAGATTCCTTCTTAGCAGACTAGAGAGGGATTCTCCTGCTAGCTTTGAAATACCAGCTTTCATGTTGTGAGAAGGCCATGTGGCTAGGACAGATTTAGGATCTGAGATTGATCCTCCTCCCATGCCCACAGACAGCAAAAAGTGGGACTTCCTCCCTTAACCACAGGGACCAAATTCTGCCAATAAACCTGAATGAGCTTGGAAGAGGACTCTGAGCCATAGATAAAAACGCAGACCATCCAACACCTGAACGTCAGCCTCTGAATCCCTGAGCAGAGAATCCAGCCACACTGCCCCACACCCCTCACCTACAAAGACTGTACAGTAATATGTTTCTGTTGTTTTAGGCTAAGTTCATGGTAATTTGTTTTGCAGCTTTAGAAAACTAACATACATTTCAGTTTTTAAAGTAGAATTAGGCCTTATTTATAATTTCTTTGTACCTTTCAGAGCACTTAGTTACAACCTTGTACAAAGCAAGTGTGCAATTAAGATTTTCTGGTAGATTAATTTGTTAATATAATTATCCTGAAAATTCCCTCCCCGTTTGGCCATTTTTTCCCAATGAGAAAAGTCCTTAAATTTTTTGTGAGTATTTAGTAAATACCATTTTTTTTTCTGGAAAATTCCTCCTCCCATTAGCTTGTCAAGCACATCCATTTGGCCCAAACTAAAATATGTAATTGATGTAGGTCAAAAGATACTTTGGAAGGGAAGAATGATATCTGGGAAGAATTGAGTTACGTAGCCACAATCAACATCTTTATCTACTTAAATTATTAAATTGTGGAATAATGACATGTGAAGTTTGTTATGAATGCATCAGAAGTTTAGCCTTTTTCCTGATGCTTTCCAGTTGCATTCATATTGACAGTGACAATAATAACAGTAGTTAATTCTATTAATCACCTGGTATGTATCTGGAAATTTTAGAGTTTTATACCTATTAACATATTTCAGTAGTCTAGATCACTATTATTTCTATCTTACAGATATGGAAAACAAAGCACAGAGATATTAAATAACTTGTCCAGGATCAAACAGATAATAACAATAACAATAGTAACAATAGTAAAAACTCTGTATAGTGGTTTTACATATAGGAAATCATTTAATCTTTTCAACAATTCTGTGAATTGAGTACTATTATTACCTTCATTTTAGAGATAAGAAAACAGAGTCACACCAAATACATCATTTTACAGCACTTTTCTTCTCTAAATATTTCACTCTTGGATGTTAATTAACCAAGTTAAAGAGTTTTGACTTAAATAAGATGTATTATTATTTCAAATCTTCAAAATTTCAAAATCAATTTAATACTTCCAGATTAATCTGCCTTGAGGGCACTCTCTGAGCATTAATCCACTACAAAGAAAATTGCAATGGCTCTCCATTGCTCACTGAGCAAATTCCACTTTACTGTGGCCATTCAGGTCTCCTTTGACCTCACTCCAATGTGTATTTCCCATTACCTTTCTACTGTGCCTTCACATGTACTCAGGGTTCAGTCAAATTAGCACGGGTAATGTTGACTACAACTACACTTTTATGGCTCTTTGGTTTTCTGATTTATTTCTGGCCACCTGCAAGGCCCTCCTCTCAGTCTACTTGTCAAAGTAGCATTTTCCCTTCAATGTCATATATCGACTTCTCTAGCAGATTTCCTTAATTCCATAGCCAGACATGTTGCCTCCTTTACTCTGCTAATGTCTTGTGGCACATATCACATTTATGTTTATATGATAGTCTTTTCTTTCTTCCATGTCTTCTTTAGATATTATGTATTTCTTAAGGGGGGAAAATACTGCTTAAAAAGAAATTCAGTGAAAGACTTGATATTGTTTATTATGTTACGGGAATTAATTCAGTACAAATTCTCTTCTAAAAGACATTGAATTTCTTTCTCTAGTAGTTTGATGAAAGGCAAAGAAGTGAAGATGTTATTTTTCAGATTAGCTGTTTCTTGATAGTCTTCAGTGTTTACCTCTCAGTTCACCCTTAGTTGTCCAAGTATAGGGCTGATAAGGGCTGTGATCTGTATAATGACGACACAATTAAAAATATGGGAATAAGAGAAATGGAGCTTGTTTAGTGGGATAAGGATGTTATTGAGCTGTATTATTAGCCAGGCAAAAGTCCTTGCCCCATGAACTTTATATTCCAGTGGGAAGCAACAGCAATTAACATAATAAATAAATCTACTATATATTAGACAGTGCTATGAAAATATAGAGCAAGGTAAAAATCTGACTGTGGCAGAAAGTGAGGAAAGGTAGGAAGGTAGACCTCAGTAAAAGGTGATAGCTGAACAAGAAGAGCTGTCCAAGGAGAAAGTCCACCTTTCTTTCTTACTTGTGTGTGGATTTACATTTTAAAGGGAAGGACACTGCTTCTTTATTGATTAAAAAAAAAAACCCTTAGCTTTGTTTCAATTAAGTTAAAGTAAATGATTTGAAACTGACATTCCTTATCACTCAAATCAATGTAGAAATTCAATAATTGGATGTTGGCTATACACTCTTTTAAAAGCTAAGTCAGATGAATGGTGTTAAAGACTGAGTTGTTCTCTTCCCCCATTCATATAGCAAAGTCCTGACCCTCTGTACCTCAGAATGTGACTATGTTTTGACATAGAGTCTTTTAAAATGTAATTAAGGTAAAATAAGGTCATATGTGTAGGCCTTAGTCCCGTATGACTAGAATCTTTATACAAAGAGGGGATTAGGACACAGGTGTCAGAGTTGGAGGTGCCTATGTAAGGACACAGCAATAAGGTGGCCATCTGCAAGCCAAACTTGCCAGTACCCAAGTCTTAGACTCCCAGCATCCAGAACTGTGAAAAAATATCTGTTGTCTGTGGCGTTTTGTTGTGGCAACTCTAGCAAACCAATATACACCATTATATAATAGTTGGAAAAAAAAAAAGACCATAAAATCCTTAAGGAATTTTGAAACCAGCAGTTCAGATTGGCTATGAAATTTAGTCAGTGTTTTACTTTAGCAGCTGCTCTTTGGAATGATATAGCCTTAGAAGTTGAAAGATACCATGCCAGGTGTCATAGCCAGCCCTCAAGCGGACCCTCCCAATGATGCTAACCTCTTGGTAGTCATGCTTTATGTAGTTTTTAATTATGGCTTTCCTGTATGACCAATGTAATACTGCAGAAGGAGCAGTGTATCATTCCTAGGCTAGATCTCATCAGATATTATAGCTTTATCCTTGCTCTTTTTTGAACCCCTGGCTCTGAGGGAAGGTAGCCACCATGTTACACTGAAGTAGTCCTATGGAGAGTCCTATATGGTGAAGAAATGAGGACTCCTGCCAACAGTCACCAGGAAACATCTCGAGAACAGGTCTTCCAACCCCAGTCAAGCCTTTAGATGACTGAAGCCCTATTTGACATCTTGACTTCAATATCATGAAAAACCCCTAGACAGAGCATTCAGTTAATCCATTCCTATATATGTGATAGCAACTGTTAGATAACAGACATTTATTGGTATTTTAATTCACTAAGTTTTGAGATAACTTGTTGCAGCAATAGATAACAGAAGTTCAACATGCTTGCAATGCAGTATATAGCTGTACGTAGTTTGTCAGATATATATAAAAATATAACAACTAGAAAAGCTTACTTTTAGTTCGTACATCTTCAAACTAACTTTACTGATATCCCTATTGTGTTTGGCTCATGAGAGCTGCCCCATTGTTCAAGTGGTCAAACTTTACTGATGTTTGTTTTAGGATCCTCCACTTACTAGTCAAATCTCTTAATTTTCTCTGTAAAATTAGGAGAGACTGCTTTTGTAAAATGTCACACTGATTCTATTGATTTCCAATTAGAACAGGTTATAAGAAATACTGTCTGATGAAAGCTACAGGATGGAAGTAAGTTGGCAGCATTGTGTAGCATACACACACCTTCCCCAAGTAATCTTTTTCCCTAGTGAGATATAATTGACATACATCATTGTGTAAGTTTAAGGTATACAGCATAATGGTTTGATTTACATATGTTGTGAAATGATTACTGCAGTTTCATTAGCATCTATCATCTTGTATATTTATATATAATTAAAAGCAAAAAAATTCCCCTGTGAAGATAACTCTTAGGGTTTACTCTCTCAACAACTTTAATATGTATCATAAAGCAGTATTAACTATAGTCATCATGCTGTACATGACATCCATGTCCTTATTTATCTTGTAACTGGAAGCTTGAGGATCCTCCCAACTGTTTCCATACAAGGGTTCCCTGCTGACTACATCCCTACTAGAATTTATAATCTCTTGTCATTTTGACAATGGCCATCGTGACAGCCATGAGATAATATCTCATTGTGGTTTTGATTAGCATTTCCCTAATGACTAGGGATGTTGAGCATCTTTACATGTACCTGTTCGTTTTTTGTATAAGTTCTTTGGAAAGATGTCTATTCAGTTCTTTCACCCACTTTTTAATTGGATCATTTGTATTTTGCTATTGAGTTGTAGAAGTTCTTTATATATTTTGCATATTAACCCTTTATCAGATACATGGTTTGAAATATTTCTTTTCATTCCATAGATTGTCTTCCCACTTTGATAAATGTTTATTTTGCTGTGCAGAAAATTTTTAGTTTGATGTGGTAGTTCTTGTTTTTTATTTTGTTGCTTATGTTTTAGGTGTCATATCCAAGACAATCACTGCTAAGATCCATGTCCAGGATCACTTTTCCTTTATTTTCTTCTAGGATTTTCAAAGGTTTCAGATCTTATATTTTAAATCTAATCCATTTCAAGTTAATATTTGTGAATTGTGTAAGATATGCATTTAGTTTCATTCTTTCACATGTGAATACCCAATTTTCCCAGAACCATTTTGTTGCAGACACTCCATTCTTGGCTCCTTTGTCAATTAGTTCACTGTATATGCCTGGTATTATTTCTGGGCCCTTGATTCTGTTCCACTGATCTATTTGTTTTTATGCCAGTACCATACTGTTTGAGTATCATAACATAATAGTATAGGTTGAAATCAGAAAGTGTGACTTGGGAGTATTCCCTCTTCAACTTTTTGGAAGAGTTTGAGAATTTGTGTTAATTCTTCTTTCAGTATTTGTTAAAATTCAGTAATAAAGCCATCAAATTATGGGCTTTTCTTCACTGGGAGATTTTTGATTACTAATTCACTCTTCTTTCTATAAATTGTTCTATTCATATTTTCTATTTCTTCATGATTCAGTCTTAAAAAATCAAATGTTTCAATGAATTGATCCATTTTATCTAGGTTATTTTTCTAGTTTGTGGCATGTAGTTGTTATACTAGCCTCTTACAATTCTTTGTGTATCTGTGGTAGCAGTTATGTCTCCATTTTCATTCATAATGTTGATTTGGGTTCTTTCTTTTCCCCTCTGTTAGGTTAGCTAAAGGTTTATCAAGTTTATCTTTTCAAAGAACCAACTCTTAACGTGCTAATCTTTTCTACTCCTTTCCTGTTCTCTTTTTCCTTTATTTCTGCTCTAATCTTTACTATTTCTTCCTTTCTTCCAAATTTGGACTCTGTTCTTTTTCTAGTTCTTTTATGCATAGAGTTAGATTGTTTTGGATCATTCTGGCTTATTGTAGGTGTTTAATGTTATGAACTTCCCTTTTAGAACTGCTTTTGATAAGCATCCCTTAAGCTTTGGCATATTGTATTTCCATTTTCTTTTGTCCCAACAAACTTTTTTATTTGCCTTTTAATTTCTTCTTTGATCCATTGGTTGTTAGGGAAAGTATTGTTTAATTTCCATGTATTCGTGAATTTTCTAGTTTTCCTCTTGTTATTGATTTCTAGTTTCATACCATTGAAGAAGATACTCAGTAGGATTTCAGTTTTCTTGAACTTGCTGAGATTTGTGTTGTGGCCTAACATATAGTCTATCCTAGAAAATGTTCCATGTGTGCTTGAGAGGAATGTATATTTTGCTATTGTTGGATAGATGTTCTGCATGTGTCTACTGGGTTCATTTGGTGTATAGCGTTGTCCAAATACACTGTTTCCTTATTGATTGTCTGTCTGGGTGATCTATCTGTTGTTGAGAGTGGAGTATTTAAATTCCCAACTATTATTGTAATGCTGTTTCTCTCTCCTTTTTTGCCCTGTTAATTTTTGCTTTATGTATTTAGGTGCTGCAATGTTTGGGTGCATAAAAATTAATAATTGTTATATCTTCTTGATGTATTGATCCCTTTATCATTATGTAATGACCTTCTTTGTCTCTTTTTACCATTTTTACTTTAAAGTTTATCTTGTGTGATATAGGCATAGCTACCCTTGCTTTTTATGTTTACCATTTGCTTGAAGTACCTTTCTTCTTCCCTTCATTTTCATTCTACAGGTGTCTTTAAGGTTAAAGTGAGTCTTTTGTAGACAGCGTATTATTGGATCTTGATTTTTTTAAAAAATCCATCTAGCCATTATGTCTTTTGGTTGGAGAATTTAATCTGTTTACCTCTAAAGCAATAATTAATAGGTAAGGACTTACTATTGCCATTTTGTTCATTGTTCTCTGATTGTTCTGTAGATGCATTGTTCCTTGTTTCTTATCCTGCTGTCTTTTTTAATGTTTTGATGTCTTTTCATAGCAGTATGCTTTGACTTCTTTATCATGTTCTTTTGTGTAATTACTGTAAGTTTTTCCCTTGTGGTTACTATGAGGTTTACAGAAACATCTTAAAATTATAACACCATATTTTAACTAATAACAACTTCAACAGAATTCCTAAAATTTATATTTTTACTCATCCCCATCACACATTTTAGGTCATTGATATTACAATTTACATTTTTTTAATATTGTGTAACTAATAATTATTGTAGTCATGGTTATTTCTGCTGCATATTTTTAACTCAATTATAGTGATAAATTAATAGTCAACATTTTAACATCTTCGACTATCAATTTATCATTTCATTTTTACATTGCATTTTTATGTTTTTATATTATTAGCATCCTTTTATTTCTGTTCAAAGAACTCCCTTTGGCATTTCTTGTAAGACAGGTCTAGTAGTAATGAATTCCTTCAGATTTTGTTTGTTTTAGTAAGTATTTCCCACCTTAATTTCTGAGGAATGGCTTTGCCAGGTATGGGTATCTTGGTTGACTTTTTTTTTTCTTTCAATATTTTGAGTAGCTATCTCATTTTCTTCTGGGCTTAAAAGTTTCTGTTGAGAATGTACCTATATACTTATGGAGGTTCATTTGTATGTAACTTCTCTCTTTTCCCTTCTAGAAAGACCAACTGTTTGAGCTCTGAGGTCAGACAGGAGGGGTACCACTGGCTGAGCGCAGCTAGATAGGCCTGTTGGCTTGGTTATCTGCCTAAATGAATCTGTTGAAAGGGCTTTGTGGTTTCTTTTATTCTCTAGTCAGGCTTACAAGACAGTTGGGACTGGATACTATACGGAGCAGTAGGTGGGTCTATGAACTAGTTTCTCTGCTCTGGAAGTGAAGCAGGACAGGACCCACGGCCTGCATGGCTCCTTGTTTGGGGATCTGAATCAAGCAAGGGTGTACATGGACTATCCTTGTCAGGTGAGGGCACCAGCTCTGCTCTGCAGACAGAGAGAGCCAAAGGCTGGGACTCTGTTCAGATGCCACTGTAAACAGTGCTGCTGGGTGGGCTAAACAGCTTCCTGTGTGTTCTCGTAATGTGCCCTGCTGAGGTGGGCTGAAGGCTGTATTCAGCAGTAATATTCACACGAAACTATGACCTTGTTTCCTTGCTTGGGTGCAGTTGCAGTTCTCGAGAAGCTCAAGCCATTACTGCTCTTTGTGGTCCTGACACAAACTGACTCATGGCCCAATTTTCCTGGCCAAAAAGGGTCGCTGGCTTTGCTCTGGGGTGAGCAGGTCTTCCTGTATACGTCTTGGCCTGAGAGTTGCTGGGTTAGGCAGCTTCCAGGCATTCTCATCAGCCTTTTCTATCAGGTCAGGTTGAGGCTCACACTTGGAGTGGGTGGGGCTATGACACATTGTCCCACCTGGGCATGGCAGACCAGGCCCCAGGCATGGAAAATCTTGTTTGGGGACCCAAATCAGGCAGACCTTCAACCTGCTGAGTTCCTTGGTCAGACTGCACTGCCAACTTGTTCTGCATATGAACAAAGCCCCTGGTTAGGACTATTACTTGGGTTCTGAGGGTAGGAAGTCAGTTGGGCAAGACCCAAGTTCTGGTTATTGGAAGCCCCTCCCTCTTGTCCATCACCTTCAGATTCCCTATGACTGAGCCCCACAGAATCCCCTGTCATCCCCATTGGGTGAAACCAGAGTAAAGGCTTCCACAAAGCAATATACAATGCTTAGGATGGGGGAAAAATGTCACCCCTGGTCTCTTTCCCACTGGAGGAAACTTAGGCTCAGGGGAGATCTTCTGGGGTGGTGTGGTGCTGGACTGCGGAAGAGGCAATGTGGTCAGCAGGTAACCATTCTTCTAATTCAGTCTGTTTTTGTCTTTGTTGTATAAGGGGATGCTTTAGCCTTACTCTTGTGTTCTATAATTCTCTCAGTGATTTCTTCCCCATGAATAGCGGTTACATGTTTTGCTTGTGAAGGGGAGCAAAATCAGGAATAACCTATGTTGCCATCCTGGTTATGTCACTTGCCCTCTCCAAATTATTAAATCACACACAAATATAAGTGCTGCTGTGAACAGATTTTGCAGATATAATTAAAGTCCCTAGTCAGTTGACTAAATAAATCCAAAGGGAATGTATCCTAGATGAGCTAACTTAGTCTGAATATCTTTAAAACAGATCTTGAGTCATCCCTGAGTAGACAGATATACTCATCTGTAGACAAAAATGTTTGTGCCTATGCTCTTGCGGTTCCAGCCTCCTTGTGACCTTATCTTTTTGATGCCTGCACTATGAATTTCATACTTGCTTAGTCAGGCCCCCACATATGAGTAAGCAAATTCTTTTAATGAATGCCTTAATATAGATATATCCTATCTATAATAATGTGTATGGATATAGATATACAGTCTCTCCTACTGGTTTTACTTCTTTGGGTAAGCCCTGAATTAAAAGAGAAGAGGTTTTTTTTCTGTTAAGATTATCCAAATTATTATTTGATTAACTAATCCAATCATATCCTAGAAATCAATTTAAATCAATTTCCAGATAATTTCTTACATATACATTTAGCCAGAAGTTTTATAAAATTCATATCAATTATCCTTAGTGAATTATAAATTTCACTCATGATGAATGCACTGTAATGGAAATATTATGTGAATACATTGCCTATTTTCTTAAAAAGAATGAGTTTCAAACCAAGAGAATAGCACATGTACTCTGGGAAAATAACTTGTTTCTGATGTTAATAGTTTTTTCTTCTCTCATAAGCAAACACCAAAAATGTCGATGAATCTTACTTTCACCTTAGGTATTTTCCTCATTCCTCTTAGAAGAGTAGTCTATATTTATAGTTTCCATTTTTTCACTTTTCATTCACTCTTCAGCCATTAAGATTTTTAAGTTCCACTCTTAGAACTCTATAAAATTGGTCCCAACTTCTTTTCCATTAAGTTTAACAGCCATATTTAATGATCACTTATTCAACATCTTAGTATCACTCAATATTTGACCTCTCCTTCCTTCTAGGAAACCTTTTATTTCACTGGTGTCCATGATATCACAACCTTCTAGTTTTCCTATTGCTTCCATGTTTTTCTTTCCCTTATCCTTTTACTGGCTCATCGATCTCTGGCTGTACTTCAGCTTTTCAAGATTCAGCCCTAGTTTTCCTTGTTTTTTCTATATTCTCTTAATAGGAATATTATCCCACCTGCATGGTTTCAGTAACCAACCAGATGCTAATGACTTTCAAATGTATGTCACCATTTCAGATCTGAACCTGTATCCAAGTGCTTCTTCAGTATCTCAAGTGTCTCAAAAGCACCTCTTTGGCAGTGGGTCCAAAACTTGACTAAAGATCTTCCTCCTAAACTTTTACTTCTCCAGTATCCTTCAGTTTAGTCATGACCATCATTATCTATTTGCACAAGTTAAAAATCTGAAATTGTTCTTCATATATCCTTTTGCTTCCTCCTTCCCCTCTGTCATACTTATCACTAAGTCCGGCTAATTTTGCCATCTAGAATCTCACTTCCCCTGTGTGTATCTTCCACTCCAATCCAATGTCAAGCCACCTTCATCTCAAAACTAGACTGGAAAGGCCCCATAGTGAGTCTCCATGTAACCACTCTTGGTCAACACCCTCCAATTCATTTTTAAACTTCATACAAAAAAATCTTTTCCAACCCTAAGCCTCACCCTGTTACTTCCATGCTTAGAAGCTTTCAGTCGCTTCTTAGTCATCTATTATCTTCATTGTCATTTCTCACCATTGTCTCTCAATTTATCAGGCTCAGCACTCCTCATCTTCCTTCAGTTCACACTTTGAAGGCTGCACATGTTGTCCTCATGCCACTTCCAACCAGCACCTTCACTTAGTTAACTTACAGTCATTATTTAGCTTTTAGATAACTGACATTACTCAGGGAACAATTTCCTTATGTCCATGATCAGATTCTCCTATCATAAACTCTCAAGTATTCTACATTTTTCCTACATTTATATCTGTGCTCCATGTGAAACTGAGGTGTGCCTGTTTTTCATCACTGTATTTTCAAGTGGTAGAATAGAGCTGATACATGAGAGACCTTCACAAAGTATTTCAGGAACAACTAAATGAATGATGAATGAAGCACCATTACAGCATCCTATATGGTTTCTTCCAAAGTATTAGTGTTGAAATGTGATAAGATCCTGAGGTGTATGACCTTGCGGATTTCTATATTTATTGTTAATAAATGCATACACTTTGCATCTGCACAGTTTCTAAATCACAAGCTGATTTTTTAAAACTACTAGTGTTGACAATTCAGCCTATGGTTTGAAATTCAAGCTGTGTTCTCCCTACTTAGCATCATCACCAAATCACAAATTCTTCAATTAAAAGAACAGTTTTGTAGGTGATTCATGAGACTATCCAGTTTGTTTATCCATAGCTTTATTGCCTCTATAGATCTTTTGGGACTAAAAAATTCCTTTTCTTGCACTTATAAGTAACTGACACAAAAATACACAGAAAGAAAAAGAGGAAAAGAAGTTCTGTCTTTGTATGACTCATAGATACACCTACAGTTTACATAACTATCAGGCAGGATTTTTAATTATTCCAATTTTTTCTCATGAATATCTGATGAATGTCAGTCAATAATTGCTAATTAACTTACCTTCTAAAATAGAATTTTCATATAAATGAACTCTGGTTGTATCAATAAACAAAAGCTAAAGACTGGCAGTAATGTGCTTATGCATAAGGGGAATAATATTTTGGACCAATAAGATCCTAAATACAAAGAGAGAAATATTGATCCTATTCTACCTTTACATGTTCTTGGAATTTCAGTCATCAACTGGTTAGATTATAATATATATATATTTCTTATTGGATAAAGTCAATAGAATTATTCAAGGAGATAGATGTGTGTCTTCAGAAATTCCAGGTGTCACAAGTGATGTAAAAATCCAGCACTGCTAAAATATGGTGGTAGAGCATCCTAGACTTGAGCTTTGACACTGTTCTGATATCACTCTAATGCCAAGCACAGTTACTAGTAAGACAGTATTAGCCACCATTTATTAAGTATATACTAAATGGCAGGAACTGTGTTAAATTTTTGCTGATATAATCTCATTTGATTCTTATAATAGCCTTGCAAGATAGGCATTGCTATATAATAATTTTGCAGATAACGACAGTTACTTTGAGAAGCTAAGTAACATCCAAAGTTACAAAGCAAATAAGTTCCAGAGTGGTAATTCAAACATAGATGTTTTGTACTCCAAAGACTCTACTTTGAACCACTGCATTATAACAGGAAATATATTTGGGAAACACTTGCCCATAAGGATACCTGTCTTCTCTGGGTTATCTTTCAATTATAGGAAATGTTCATAGAAAATTATTGAGAATTGGGCTGAATTCTTGCCCTAGGTTTCAAATGCATTAGGACAAACACCAAGCTTCCACATGAAAAATATAACATAAGCCCGGTTGGCTGGAAAAAGACATCCATTCCAGCTCCTCATTATTAATAGCACTAAGTATTACCTATTCAACTCCACAGGGAAGAAGAAAAATATAGAAGAGCATATTTTCACATTTATTTTCATGTTCCAATCAAGATTTAGACAAAAATCCACCAAAAAGAAAGGAAAAAGCATACAAAAAGATATGTGAAGAGTGTTTTAAGACATTATGTATGAAAATATCAATGATAATTTAGAGTGAATAATGTATCCATGGCAACAGCATAAAATACAAAACTGTAATTCTATACCATGGCATTCTAGGTCTTTTTCTGTGACTGACTTTTATTTTGAAAATCACTTAATCTTTTAGTCCCCATTGTAACATTTATGAAATGAGGAGTGCTCCTCAACCTTTAGAAAGCCCCAGCTAGGGCTCTGTACTATCCTCAACTGTGGAGAGAAAAGCATTCTGCTTTGTTCCCCATTACTAATTCACGGGGGCAGGAGACATGTGTACCTGGCAAGACAAAGAAAACTATAGCAGTGGGGTTACTATTTACACAGGCTCTCAGGGAGATTCTTCTGTGCACTGGAGATCAGTAGTTGGAATAGATACTAAGGGCCAATAAGTAGAAAGGGTTATCACACAATAGTTGAGACTAAGTTGCCAGATAAAAACACCTGTTTCCCCAAATTGCTTTGCAGTTATGGCAACTGCATTACCGAATGTTGGTGAATGGGCATAAGCTGAGGGCTTTTGGAAAAGTTCTGGCTGTCTTGATTTGCTGCCACCCTTTCCATCTTCTTTTCTATCTTGACTGTGGACATGAATTATAGAATGTAACACGATGCTACCACCATGCAACAGCAAGCTTCTGGATAAATTAAGCCAGGGAAAGGTAGAAGCTGGGTGGTTATTTATGGTGTCACTGAGCCACCAAACCAGCACTGGACCACTTGCCCTCAACATTTTTGTATGATCAGTGGACAAATATGTCACTATCTAATTTAAGTCATCATTAGTCAGGTTTTCTGTTACATGTAACCAAACATATTTATAACTTGTATATGTTGAAGGCAACTCTTCATAGGTCTCTCTCATTTCTGCACATCCTGCAAGCAGAGACTGACTGCTTTGTTCCAGACTATATTTTGAAGGATGCTTGTACAGCAACTAGCCTTAGAAGATAAGAGTGTATACTCTCAGAACAGAGGGAGGTTTGTTTACTATTCAGTGTAATAAGGATAATGCTTCCTTCTAGAACAAAGGTCAAGTATTGTTTGTTATAAAAGATTCAGGTTTTCTAAGCTTGAGGTTTTCTTTTAACAAAACCTACCGTGTGCGGGTATCACCTGGTGTCTTTGACAGTTTGGACTGCTGTAACAAAATACTATAGATAAGGTTGTTTAAACAACAGTCACTTATTTCTCATAGTTCTGGAGGCTTGGAGCTCCAAGATGAAAGTGCTAGCAGATGTGATGTCTGCTGAGGGCATCTTCCTGGTACAAATGGATGTCTTTTTGTTATATCTTCACATTGTGGAGAAAGAGAGAGCTCTGTACACTTCCTTTTCTTACAAGGACACTAATTCCATCATGGGGGTTCCACTCATGGGAAATGAGGATAGGACGCTGGGGAAAATGCTAATACTCTGAGTATTACCTGCTATTGTTGTGAAAAAAAAGTAAATTTTCTCAGACCCAGGAGTCTGGGTGTTCTACTTGCATCCATGAAAGTTATGGTAGAATTGTTTGTTAGATTCCAAGTAAGGTTAAACCTCAGACTCTGAGCAATTTTTAACAAATTGATTTTTAAAGGAGTAGGCAAAATCAATATGCACAAGAATTCAATTGGTAAAGATTTATATTCCCAACATATAAAGTGTCAATTAAATGATGTCATTATTTCCTATAAAACCATTTCTACTCAATTTCATTTTGTAAAAATTAACAATGTAAAAGACCAACATATAATTTTAATTGGCTATATATTCAGCAATGCAGAGTGCAACTGGAAAGTTTAAGAGAAATTCATTAAAAAAATTACAACTTGTTTTAGAGTCAGTTAAAAGAAAAACAGTATTAACTTTGCAGAAAATAATACCTACATTGCCATAGATGAGCCTGGACTAGATCTAGAATGCAGTGAAAGTAATCAGAAAGCAATATATGTGGAAGACTAAATAAGTGGTATAATGAAAAAATATTTGATATCTCTGAAGTGAACAGAAAGAGAATTCAAATATGATAATACTAATACAACTGTCCTGAAATGGAAAAAGACCTGAATTTGAATTATCAAAATGACCCATGACTTACAAGGAAGAAAGGAAAAAGCATACAATTAGATATTGCTTGAGGAAACTCCCGAGACTAAAAGTAAAGAACAGATAATACAAGAATCTGGAAGAACAAGTATGTTTTTACCTTGGAAGAAGAAATCAGACTGTTTCCTAACTATGTTTTTCACAATACTGAACGCCAGAGTACCATGAATACAAATAATTAAAACAATGTAAGTATGCACAAATAGATAATTGGTCAGGTACATTATATAAACATGATAAAATACCTTGGGACTGTTAAGCAATAATAAAACTATAGTATCCAAATATGGACAGTTATGGAAAACATCCATGAATTAGTTTAAGACAAATGTTGCAAACTGTTTATTTCTCTCTGTGCTTCATTCTGTACATTTTCTCCGAGTTTGTCCTTTATTTTCCTGCAGCTGTGCCTAAACTAGTGTTTATTTATTGAAATACTAATTTTAATAATCATATTTTTCACTCATAGTTTAGTTTGGATTATTTATATGTTAGATGTTCAGACTTTGCTTTTTTTGCTTGCTTATTTTCCATTGTTTGTAAGTAGATTAGTTCAGACACAAAAGGGTAGGTATAAACAAATAGAATCTACAAAAGAAAATCATAACTGTGAAACAAAAGAATCATTTAAAATATTATTGCTTTTAGTTATTGTTAAAACAAAAATCTTTAATGCCTCTTTCCCACTTCTTTTATGTTACTAAGACTTTTTAGCCTCCAGAAACATCACATTTTGGACCAATGGCATATGGGTAATTAAAGGCAGAGATTATATTAGAACCTTATTCTTTAGATTCACAGTTTAATTTTAATTATTTCATGACTTCAGCAGAAGCATACGGAACACAGTAATTATTTAGGAGGCTCAATGCACTCCAAGTACGTACAGTAATATGCAAAGCACACTGTTTCAATGTTATCTAAATTTGACCTAGTTAAACCTAGCAGGCTAGCAAAAATAAACATTAATTAAGCATCCACTGGAAAAATTAGGAAGGTTTGTTCTTTTTTTCAACACTGACTAGAGATGTCTAACATTATAACTTTGGTCTGTGTTTAAGTATTTCCAATGCCCAATCAGAAAAGTTTGCAGTTACTTCACTGGTGTATTTTTAAAAAGCCACTGAAAATTTTAATAGTGGACTTTTCATATGTATAACTCAATATCTAGTGCCTCATCTATTATATAGCAAGTATTCAATAAATATTAGATGAATGGATTATTTCTTGAAGAAAAAGGTAGACAAAAAATAGGTTATGATTCATGCCTTCACATTAATTAGATAAATAGATACATCAGGACTATTCTCTTATCCTCAGTTTCTACATCTGTCAAATGACATATTTGGACAAGATCACTATATTAAAGAGGTTTTAATTTGTTCATTAATTCTGAATGGTTTCGTAGCCTTGACTTTGTAATAATGAATATGATGGTGTGTTCAGGCTCAGCTAGGAAAAGCATCATGTTGAATTAGCAACAAGTGGTTCATTCTAATACAGCAATTGCATGCTCTATGCCACCAAAATGTCCTAATCTGTACTAAACAATAGCTGTTATATCCCGGGGAAGTTTTAAAAAAACATCCTGAGGGGTATGTGGGAGGAAAATAAATGGACAGTTGGAGTATTTTATTTAGTTCATTGATTCTCAAAAATTTCCACCCAACAGCATGATAAAAACCAAAGGGAATTAAAGGCTTGAACACCAATCCTCGGGGTTGGCTACAGATTCCTCAGCTACTCAGAGAAATAACATTTGATCATTACCTGAAAGTAAAATCTTTTAAGCTTTTTTTGTTTTTTAGCCCCAGGGGAATAACAAGTTATTTTATTATTCAAATGAGACACACTTCCAACTGTTTTCAACATATTTTAAAATAAGCGTGTTTTCAGAAAATGATAAATAGAAAGTTTGAACATTAATCTTCATTGTATCTCAGAGCTGGTGGACATCTAAAAAGCACCATTTAATCAGTGCCTCGTCCCCATCCCCATTGGCAGAGAGAATACTGTCTTCTAACTGCTGTGTTTCTCTGTGTCAAGGCTAGTGCCAGGCATGCATTAACTGCTCAAAAAAAGAACAACGACAGCTGTTGCTTAAGTGAATGAGTCAGCACACTAACTCATCTGTAGTTGTATTTTAGAGAAATAAAGACACTTTGAAAGGAAAGGGGAGCGTGCTGTGGCTCCTGCTGTTCCTCGTCCCTTTCCTGGAAGGCTCAGTTACTGTACAAATTGAAAGCCAACTCTTCCTTCAAAGTTCAAAACCAAGTTTTCAAAATCTCTTTAATATAACTGAGGTGTAATAAACTATCATTTCTCTATGTTCCTCTAGCAGTTTTCTTTCTCTTCTATTACATCTCTTTATATTCCAAGTTGTGCTTTACCTCTAAGTTTTAAACTTCTAAATTTTAAAATAATTTTAAAATTACTTCTAAATTTTAAATATAGGGTTTTATTCATTTTGTTAAATCTTAGAAAAATTATGAGGAAATAATGTTTGTCAATTAATGAATAGACTTGAAGGTCTACAACAGCTCAATTAGAGTCAGCTAAATTGGTTAGAGATGGAGACAAGTCAGGGAAGGAAAGTGGAGACTATGAAGTAGGTAGTTGTAGCTCCCAAACCATTTTCCTCCCAAGAGACTCTGAAAGAAATTTCTTAATTCAAATTGGAGGAACAAAGGACAGTCAACACATTTCACAGTTTTTCTCAGAAAGGTTTTCATGTTGGGAAAGAAAAATATGGGTTATTCCCATTATGACTGATCCAATCAAAAATGGATTTTGTTTGAACTTTGAAGTATGTAGCGGTGATGCTTAGAATCACTAAATAAATACTGATTCCAAATGCAAATTTAGAGATAACGTGATCAAATACTGCAGCTAGGATGGACCCTGGATGTCACCTGAGTGAATTTAGTAAAGTTCTAAGTGGAAAACTTATATCCAGAGACATTTAGGGATTTTTTCTGAAAAAAAAAATAAGAGCACCCAACCTACAAGGAACTCACATAAGTCCATCTGTAAAGTTTTGAAAGTTAAATGGAATTTCCTAGAAATGAAATTTCTAGCAACCTTATAAAATTTTCCAACATAAGAAACCATATTTCAGAAAGATGGCAGTGTGAGAGGTGAGACACAGGCTTCCTCCTGAAACCGAATATAATATGAAAATATAATTAATACAACTAATCTTGAAAGAGCAACAGGAAAGAGGAATGTGCCAGACTGCTTACACCTGGAGAAAAGAGCCGACCTCACAGAACAGGGTAATGTACCAAAGCTGTGGCCTGGTAGGACCCAACCCTTCCCCACCCCAGCTCACTGGTGGGAGGAAGAGAAATGGAGCAGGGAGGGAGTGGAGGCCTGGGACTGCTGAATACCTAACTCCATAGATCTTCTCTGGGAGCACAAATCTACATTTCATGGTACTTGCATGATACTCTCTTGATTACAGGGTTGGAAAGCTAAGACAGGCAGAATTCCTGGAGAGACTGACATTCCAGCCGCTTGTAGAAAGCAGGGATCCATATCTGGCTGCTCTGGGGCAAAAGAAAGACAGGCAGACTGACAGACTTCCTAACAAGAAAGCTCTTAGCAAGAGGGCTGCTGAAGAGGCAAGGATGGCACAGAGCTCACTGCTCAGGAGAGAGGACAAGTAGACAAAATTGCCGGGTGCACTCTGCCCAGCAGGTTGGGAGCTTTGCCATATAGACTCTCATATTTAAGAAGGAAAAAGAAATCTTCCTCCTTAGAAGATCTTCAGGTGCTCCAGCTCCCTGGCTGGCTACACAGCTCCAAGGAACCCCTCCATGATGCGCAGCCTACTGCACCTTTCTCCTGCCCAGCCTGACTGGCTCACAAACTGGCAAACCCTACCTTGACATTAGACCAGTCAGAGGGAAGATCTGTCTACAGCAACTACAAATGCAAAGCACAGAGACTTATACCTGTGTGATTGGCCCACTGATTCAGGCAGTGGAAAAAGGCACAGCAGCCAGGAAGCAGGAAACAGCTCTTTGCTTCCCCCAGGCACCAATACCACTCCCCTTGGACCCCAGACATTGCTTCAGGGCTGAGCAGCTCCAAGGAGTAGAGCTTCTGAGCACTAGAGGGCACGATATGCAAATAAGAAACAACAAAGGAACCTGGTTCAGAGTAAAATTATGAATACAACTCCTGAGAAAGATTTAAATGACATCTACCTCATGACACTCCCTGAAAGGAAGTTCAAAATAAAAATCATTAACATGCTTATGGAGCTATGGAAAGATATTCAAGAACTCAGGAATGAATTCTGGTTAGAGATCCAATTGTTGAAGAGCACAATGGACAGTATTAAAAGTAGACTGGATATGGTGGAGGAGATGATAAATGAAATAGAAACTAGAGAAGAGGAACACAAAGAAGCTGAGGCACAGAGAGAAAAAAGGATCTCTAAGAATGAAAGAATATTGAGAGAACTGAGGGACCAATCCAAACGGAACAATATTCACATTATAGGGGTACCAGAAGAAGAAGAGAGAGAAAAGGGGAATGAAAGTGTCTTTCAGGAGGTAATTCCTGAAAACTTCCCCAATCTGGGGTAGGAGATAGTCTCTCAGGCCATGGAGATGCACAAATCTCCCAAAACAAGGGACACAAGGAAGACAACACCAAGACATATAGTAACTAAAGTGGCAATGATCAAGGACAAGGACAAATTATTAAAAGCAGCCAGAGAGAAATAAGATCTCATACAAAGGAAAGCCCATCAGGCTATCATCAGACTTCTCAACAGAAACCTTACAGGCCAGAAGGGAGTGGCATGATGTATTTAATGCAATGAAGCAGAAGGGCCTTGAACCAAGAATACTTGATCCAGCAAGATTATCATTTAAATTTGAAGGAGGGATTAAACAATTTCCAGATAAGCAAAAGATGAGACAATTTACCTCCCCAAAACAATCTCTATGTGCATTTTGGAGGGACTGCTATAGATGGAAGTGTTCCTAAGGTTTAATAGCTGTCACCAGAGGTGATAAAACCACATTAAAGAAAGTAGAACAGCTAATTACTAAGCAAATGCAAAATTATATAAACTATCCTTAAAGTCAGTCAAGGGATAGACAAAGAGTACAGAATATGATACCTAATAAAAAAAGAATGGAGGAAGAAAAGGTGGAATAAAAAAAAGAACCTTTAGATTGTGTTTGTAATAGCATATTGAGTTAAGTTATACTCTTAGATAGTAAGGAAGTTAACCTTGAACCTTTGGTAACCATGAATCTAAAGCCAGCAATGCCAATAAGTACATACTTATCAATAATTACCCTAAATGTAAATGAACTGAATGCTCCAATCTAAAGACATAGAGTCACTGAATGGATAAAAAAACAAGATCCACTTGTATGCTGCCTACAAGAGACTCACTTTAAAACCAAAGACAAACACAGACTAATAGTGAGGGATGGAAAAAGATATTTCATGCAACTAATGGGGAGAAAAAAGCAGGAGTTGATGTACTTGTATCAGAAAAATAGACTTCAAAACAAAGAGAGTCACAAGAGACAAAGAAGGACATTACATAATGATAAAAGGGTCAATCTAACAAGAAGATAGAACCATTATAAAAATCTATGTGCCCCACACAGGAGCACCATCATGTGTGAAACAAATACTAAGAGTATTAAAAGGAGAAATAGAATGCAATACATTCATTCTAGGAGACTTCAACACTACACTAACTCTGAAGGACAGATCAACCAGACAGAAAATAAGTAAAGAGCCCGGCACTGAACAACACAATAGAACAGATGGACCTAAAAGACATCTACAAAACTCTACAACCAAAAGCAGCAGAATACACATTCTTCTCACGTGCACATGGAACATTTTCAAGAATATATCATATTCTATGACACAAAAGAGCCTTGGTAAATTCAAAAAGATTGAAATTATACCAACCAGTTTCTCAGACCAAAAATGTATGAAAGTAGAAATAAATTACACAAAGAAAATGAAAAATCCCACAAACACATAGAGGCTTCACAACATGCTCCTAAAAAACCAATGGATCAAAGACCAAATAAAAACAGAGATCAAGCAATATATGGAGAGAAATGACAGCAATAATTCAACACCGCAAATCTGTGTGACACAGTGGAGGCTGTGCTAAGAGGAAAGTATATTGCAAGACAGGCCTACCTCAGGGAAAAGAAAAATCCCAAATAAGCAGTCTAAAATCATAATTAACGAAACTAGAAATAAGAAGAAAAAATGAGGCCCAAAGTCAGTAGAAGATGACATAATAAAGATTAGAGCAGAAATAAATAAAATCGAGAAGAATAAAAGAATAGAAAGAATCAATGAAAGCAAGAGCTCTTTCTTTGAGAAAATAAACAAAATAGATAAACCCCAGCCAGACTTATCAAGAAAAAAAGAGTCTACACACATAAACAGAATCAGAAATGAGAAAGAAAAAATCACTACGGACACCACAGAAATACAAAGAATTATAAGAGAATACTATGAAAAATGATATGCTAACAAACTGCATAACCTAGAAGAAATGGACAACTTTCTACAAAAATACAACCTTCCAAGGATGACCCAGAAAGAAACAGAAAATCTGAAGGGAACAATTACCAGCAATGAAATTGAACTGATAATCAAAAACCTACCTAATAACAAAGCCCCTGGACCAGATGGCTTCACTGCTGAATTTTATCAAACATTTAGTGAATACCTAATACCCATCCTCCATAAAGTTTTCCAAAGAGTTGAAAAAGAGGGAATAGTTCCAAACTCATTCTATGAGGCCAGTATCACTCTAATACCAAAACCAGACAAAGACACCATAAAAAACAGAAAATTAAAGACCAATATCCCTTATGAACATAGATGCAAAAATACTCAACAAAATATTAGCAAACAGAACTCAAAATACATCAAAAAGATCATCCATAATGATCAAGTAAGATTTATTCCAGGGATGCAAGGATGGTACAACATTCGAAAATCCCCCAACACCATCCACCACATCAAAAAGAAGGACAACAACCACGTGATCATCTCCATAGATGCTGAAAAAGCAATTGACAAAATTCAACATCCATTCATGATAAAAACTCTCAACAAAATGGGGATAGAGGGCAAGTACCTCAACATAATAAAGGCCATATATGACAAACCCACAGCTGATGTTATACTTAACAGCAAGAAGCTGAAAACTTTTCCTTTAAGATCAGGAACAAGACAAGGATACCCACTCTCTGCACTTCTATTCAGCATAGTACTGGAGGTCCTAGCCCCGGCAATCAGACAACACAAACAAATAAAAGGCAACCAGATTGGCAAGGAAGAAGTTAAATGTCTCTGTTTGTAGATGACATGATATTGTACATAAACAACCCTAAAGAATACACTCCAAAACTACTAGATCTAATATCTGAATTCAGCTAAGTTGCAGGATACAAAATTAATATGCAGAAGTCTGTGGCATTCCTATAAACTAACAACTAACTAGCAGAGAGAGAAATCAGGAAAACCATTCCATTCACATTTGCATCAAAAAGAATAAAATACCTAGGAATAAACCTAACCAAGGAAGTGAAAGACCTATACTCTGAAAATTGTGAGACACTCATGAGAGAAATTAAAGAAGATACCAATAAATGGAAACACATCCTGTGCTCATGGATACAAAGAATTAACATTGTCAAAATGGCCATCCTGCCTAAAGCAATCTAGAGATTCAATGCAATTCCTATCAAAATACCAACAGCACTCATCAACGAACTAGAGAAAATCATTCTAAAATTCATATGGAATAGGCAAAACAATCCTGAGACAGAAGAATAAAGCTGGGGGGGTTATACTTCCCTACTTTAAGCTCTACTACAAAACCACAGTAATGAAGACAATTTGGTACTAGCACAAGAACAGACGCATAGACCAATGGAACAGACTAGAGAGCCCTGATATAAACCCAACCATAAACGGTCAATTAATATACGATAAAGTAACCGTGGACATACAACAGGGAAATGACAGCCTCTTCAACTGGTGTTGGACAGCTACATGCGAGAGAATGAAATATGATTATGGTTTAACCCCATATCCAAAAGTAAACTCGAAATGGATCAAAGACATGAATGTAAGTCATGAAACCATTAAACTCTTAGAAGACAACATAGGCAAAAATCTGAACACAAGCATGAGCAACTTCTTCCTGAACACATCTCCTCAAGCAAGGGAAACAAAAGCAAAAAGGAACTCATGGGACTTCATCAAACTAAAAAGTTCCTGTACGGCAAAGGACACCATCAGCAGAACAAAAAGGCATCCTACAGTATGGGAGAATATGTTTGTAAATGACATATCTGACAAGGTGTTAACATCCAAAATATATAAAGAACTTACATGCATTAACACCCAAAAAGCAAATAATCTGATTAAAAAATGCACAGATGATATGAAGAGACAGTTCTCCAAAGAAGAAATTCAAATGGCCAACAGACACATAAAAAGATGCTCCACAGCACTAATCATCAGGGAAATGCAAATTCAAACCACAATGAGATATCATCTCACACCAGTAAGGATGGCCAGCATCAAAAAGACTAAGAGCAACAAATGCTGGCAAGGATGAGGAGAAAGGGGAACCCTCCTACACTGCTGGTGGGAATGTAAGCTAGTTCAACCATTGTGGAAAGCAATATGGAGGTTCCTCAAAAAACTAAAAATGGAAATGCCATTTGACCTGGGAATCCCACTCCTTGGAATTTACCCAAAGAATACAACTTGTCAGATTCAAAAAGACATATGCACCCCTATGTTTATGGCAGCACTTTTTACAATAGCCAAGATATAGAAGCAACCTACGTGTCCATCAGTAGATGAGTGTATAAAGAAGATGTCATGCATAAACACTATGGAATACTATTCAGCCATAAGAAAGAAACAAATCCTACCATTTGCAACAACATGGATGGAGCTGGAGGATATTATGCTCAGTGAGATAAGCCAAGTGGAGAAAGTCAAGTGTGAAATGATTTCCCTCACTTGTGGAGTATAACAACGAAGCAAAACTGGAGGAATAAAATAGCAGCAGACTCAGAGACTCCAGGAAGGAACTAGTGGTTACCAAAGGGGAAGGGTGTGGGAGGGCGGTGTGGAGGGTGGGAGAAGGGGATTGTGGGGTATTATGTTTACTACACATGGTATGGGGGATCACAGGGAAAACAGTGTAGCACAGAGAAGGCAAACAGTGAATCTGTGGCATCTTACTACACTGATGGACAGTGATTGCATTGGGGTATGGGTTGGGACTTGATAATGTAGGTAAATGTAGTAACCACATTTTTTTATGTGAAACCTTCTTAAGAGTGTATATCAATAATACCTTAATAAAGAAACTCAGAAAAATAAAGAAGCCATATTTTAAAGACTTCTAAATATGCAGTTGCAAACACTCAGGAGATCGAGGAAAAATAAGTCTTAACTTTTGCCATATCTCTGCTATCTGAAAATGAAAATAGACGCTTTCCCCAGGCAAAGTGAAGCATTCTAACTCCTAGAGAGGTAATAAGAAATTCAGAGGGCAAAGATAATAAACATTCCAATTTCCCTGGAATATGAATGTCCCTTTCGCATTTTTGGACACTTAACTTACATTTAAAAATGTAATTCAGAGTTTCATAAACATTTCTCCTTTTTGCTTTCCTTTCCTCTCTCTCCTTTACCTTATAATAGCTATTACCATATACTTAAGCATGCATTTCTAATCTCTACTATGGAAATGAAGGTTTGTATTTCACATTCTTAATTTAAATCATAGAGAAAACAACCACCTGGATTTTTCTTTGAAAAATCACACACAGCACTGTATAAGTTTAAGGAATACAACATGATGGTTTTATTCACATATATTGTGAAATGATTATCACAGTAGATTCAGATAATATCCATCTTCTCATACAGATAAAATACAAAGAAAGGAAAAAGAAAAGAAAAGGAAAAAAATGAAAAACTTTTCTCCTTGCAATGAGAAGTTTTAGTATTTATAATTTTTTAATTGAAGTAAAATTGGTATATAAATTACATGAGTTTAAAGTATATAACACTGGGCGATTCCAGGAAGATGGCAGCATGAGCAGGGCAGCGGAAATCTCCCCAAACCAAATATATTTATGAAAATACAGCAAATACAACTATTCCCAAAAGAGAGATCAGAATATACAGGACAGCACACAGCCTGCATCTGCACCTGAGAGGACTTGGCACCCTGCAAGGCGGGTAAGATACGGAGCCGTGTCCTGGCAGGACCAGAGCACTGCCCCACACCAGCACACCGGTGGGAGGAGAGGATTCAGAGCTGGGAGGGAGTGGAAGTACAGGACCGTGAAATAACCAGCCCTGGTGAACTGCGCCAGGAGCGCTGACCCACATCATGCAATGTAGCAGAGATTGGAGAGACAGAGGTGCAGGAAGGAACTGAGCTGGAACGCACCCGGGTTCTTGCAGCTGGTTCCCCGGAATAAAAGAAAAACACGTGCTTTTTTTTCACCAGTCTTAAAGAGACAGGGGCCCAACAGAAGAGTAGGATCGTCCCAGCACACTCCCCAGCAGGCTGGGAGTCCTGGGGAAGTACAGACCCCTTGGCTGGTGACAGGGAAAAAGTAGCTGCACTGAGATTACACAGAGATCAACAGCCTCCCATTCATTCCCGCCCCAGCCAGAGCTACAAAGGACCCTGTGGAGTGGTGCAGCATGGCTGTAGCTGAAGAATAGTGGAGCAACAGCGCCACCTACAACACCCTCACAAATTCCACTCCTGCCAGGCATATTTTTTTTCTTTTTTTTTCTCTTTTCTTTTCTTTCTGTTCTTTTCTCTCTCTTTCTCTTCCTTCCTTTTTTTTTTTCTTTTTAAAAGTCTTAAAGAGCCTAGTTGACATACATGGCACATGTCAGCGACCACTTCTATCGCCATGAAAAGACAGAAAAATATGGTCCAGACTAAGATCAACCAACAAACCCCAGAAAGGGAGCCTGAAAGAATGGAAATGCACAGTCTTCCTGAAAAAGAAATCAGAATAAAACTCATAACCATACTGACAGATCTACAGAGAAATGTGCAAGAGCTGAGGGAGGAAGTGAGGGAACTGAGGAAAGACAATGCAGAAATCAGACAAGTGATTGACGGGCTTAACAGCAGACTGGACGAGATGCAAGAGACTGTTAATGGAATAGAAATCAGAGAACAGGAATACAGAGAAGCTGAGGAAGAGAGAGATAAAAGGATCTCTAGGAATGAAAGAATATTAAGAGAACTGTGTGATCAATCCAAACAGAACAATATTCGCATTATAGGAATACCAGAGGAAGAAGAGAGAGAAAAAGGGATAAAAGTGTCTTTGAAGAAATAATTGCTGAAAACTTCCCCATGATGGGGAAATAAATAGTCTTGCAGTCCACGGAAGCCCACAGATCTCCCAACACAAGGGACCCAAGGAAGACAACAATAAGACATATAATAATTAAAATGCCAAAGATCAAGGATAAGGACAGACTATTAAAAGCAGCCAGAGAGAGAAATAAGATCACATACAAAAGAGAACCCATCAGGCTATCATCAGACTTCTCAGCATAAACCTTACAGGCTAGAAGGAAGTGGTATTATATATTTAATGCAATGAAGCAGAAGGGTCTCGAACCAAGAATACTTTATCTGGCAAGATTACTATTTAAATTTGAAAAGAAGGATTAAACAGCATCCAGATAAGCAAAAGCTGAGAGAATTTACCTCCCACAAACCATCTCTACAGTGTATTTTGGAGGGACTGCGATAGATGGAAGTGTTCCTAAGGTTAAATAGCTGTCACCAGAGATAATAAAAAGGGATAGATAAAGAGACAGAATATAACACCTAATATATAAAGAATGGAGGAGGAAGAAAAGGAGGGAAAAAAACCAAAAACAGAACCTTTAAATTGTGTTTGTAATAGCATACTAAGGGAGTTAAGTTAGACACGTAGATACTAAGGAAGTTACCCTTGAACCTTTGGTAAACACAAATATAAAGCCTGCAATGGCAATAAGTACATACCTATCGATAATCACCCTAAATGTAAATGATCTGAATGTTCTCAAAAGACATAGAGGAAGATTCAAGATGGCGGCATGAGAGGTGACACAGAGAACTCTCCCAAAACCACAAATAGTACAAAAATAAAGTGAATTAATACAACTAACCCTAAAACAGCAAGGAGAAAGAAGGCTGAACCAGACTGCATACAGACTTCATGAACAAGGCAGACATCATGAAACAGGGTAACGTAGGAAAGCCTTAATCCGGTGGGAGCCAAGCCCTTCCCCCACTCCAGCTCCCTGGCAGGAGGAAGAGAAAGCAGCAGGGAGTAGGTGGAAGCTTGGGATAGCTGAGCACCTAGCCCTGTAGATCTGCTTTGTGAGTGGAAGCCTATATTGTGTGGCGCCCTGGACGTTGGGGAGCTTATATGGGTGGAGGGCCTGGGAGACTGACATTCCAGCCATTTGTGGAGGACAGGATCCACACCCTGCCGCACTGTGTCAGAGGAAGGGTGGATGGTCTGAGGGGCTTCCTAGCAGCGAGAGGGCTGCTGAAGGGGCGGAGTTTGCACGGAGCTTGCTGTGCAGGAGAAGGGAGAGCTGGACAAGGTTGTCTGGGCATGCTCTGCCCAGATGGTTGGGAACTTTGAGGAGCTTCAGGTGCTCCATCCCCCTGGCTGCCTACTCACCTGAGACCCCCCACTGTGACACAGCCTGCTGAACCTCCCTCCTGGCCTGCTGGCACCTGCTTGCAAAACGACAGCTGACATCAGGCCAGCAAAAGTCAGGCCCCACCTACAACAGCTAGAGACAATGCACAGAGGCTTACATGGGTGTGCTTGCCCCACTGGCTCTGACACTGGAGACAGGCACAGCAGACAGGAATCAGGAAACAGAACTTTCCTTACCTCAGGCACCAGCTCTGCTCCTCTACATCCCCCAACCTCACTCTAGGGGATGAGGCTCCAGAGACTGGAGTTTCTGTGCACTAGAGGGCACCACACAGAAATATGAAACATCAAAAGAACATGGTTCAGACCAAAATCTCACAAACCTGAGAAAAAGCGCCAAATGAAACTGAATTACCAATCTTCCTGAAAGAGGATTCAAAATAAAAATCATAAACATGCTTATGGAGGTACAGAAAATATTCAAGAACTCAGGAACAAATTTAAGTCAGAGATTCAATCATTAAGAAATTCCATATCTGAAATGAAACATACAATGGAGGGATTTAAAAGTAGATTAGATGTAGTAGAAGAGACGGTAAATGGAATAGAAACTAGTGAAGAAGAATACAAAGAAGCTGAGGCACAGAGAGAAAAAAGAATCTCTAAGAATGGAAGAATATTGACAGAACAGTGTGAAAAATCCAAACGGAAAAATATTCACATCATAGGGTACCAGAAGAAGAAAAGAGAAAAAAGGGATAGAAAGTGTCACAGAGAGGTAATTGCTGAAAACTTCCCCAATCTGGGGAAGGAGATAGTCTCTCAAGCCATGGAGGTGCACGAATCTCCCAATACAAGAGACCTAAGGTAAACAACATCAAGACATATAATAACTAAAATGGCAAAGATCAAGACAGACTTTTAAAAGCAGCTAGAGAGAGAAAAAAGATCCCATACAAAGGAAAACCCATCAGGCTATCATCAGACTTCTCAATAGAAACCTTACAGGCCAGAAGGGAGTGGCATGATATATTTAATGAAATGAAGCAGAAGGGCTTGGACCAAAAACACTCTACCTGGCAAGTTATCATTTAAATTTGAAAGAGAGATTAAACAATTTTCAGAGAAGCAAAAGTTCAGAGATTTTACCTCCCACAAAGCACCTCTACAGTGCATTTTGGAGTGACTTCTATAGATGGAAGTATTCCTAAGGTTAAATCGATGTCACACAAGGGCTAGAAAAAGAGTACAGAATGTGATTCATAACATACAAAGAATGTTGGAGGAAGAGAAAGGAGGGAAAAAAAGAAGCTTTAGGTTGTGTTTGTAATAGCATATGAAGTGAGTTAAATTAGACTGTTAGATAGTAAGGGAATTACCCTTGAACCTTTGGTAACCACGAATCTAAAGCCTGCAATGGCAATAAGTACATACTTATTGATAATCACCCTAAATGTAAATGGACTGAATGTACCAATCAAAAAACACAGACTTACTGAATACATAAAAAACAAGACCCATCTATATGCTGCCTACCAGGGACTCACTTCAAATCCAAAGACATACACAGACAGAAAGTAAAGGGATGGAAAAAGATATTTCATGCAACTAATGGTGAGAAAAAAGCAGGAGTTGCAGTACTTGCGTCAGACAGAATAGACTTCAAAACAAAGAAAGTCACAAGAGACAAAGAAGGACGTTACATAATGATAAAAGGGTCAGTCCAACAAGAGGATATAACTATTATAAATATCTATGACATCCAACACAGGATCACCTACATATGTGACACAAATACTAACAGAATTAAAGGGGGAAATAGAATGCAATGCATTCATTTTAGGAGACTTAAACACACCATTCACTCCAAAGGAGAGATCAACCAAACAGAAAATAAATAGAGACAGAGGCACTGAACAACATATTAGAATAGATGGACCTAACGGACATCTAAAGAACATTCTATCCAAAAGCAACAGGATACACATTGTTCTCAAGTGCACATGGAACATTTTCAAGACTAGATCATACAATAGGCCACAAAAAAACCCTCAGTAAATTCAAAAAGATTGAAATTGTAGCAAACAGCTTCTCAGATAACAAAGGTATGAAACCAGAAATAAATTACACAAAGAAAACAAAAAAAGCCCACAAACATATGCAGGCTTAATAACATGCTCCGAAATAATCAAAGGATTAATGACCAATAAAAACTGTGATCAAGCAATATATGGAGACAAATGACAATAATTCAACACTGCAAAATCTGTGGGATGCAGCGAAGGCTATGCTAAGAGGGAAATATATTGCAATACAGGCCTACCTCAGGAAAGAAAAACAATCTCCAATGAACAGTCTAAACTCACAATTAATGAAACTAGAAAAGGAAGAAAAAATGAAGCCCAAAATCGTAGAAGGAGGGACATAATAAAGATTAAATCAGAAATACATAAAACTGAGAAGAATAAAATAATAGAAAAAAATCAATGAAAGCAGAAGCTGGTACTTCAAGAAAATAAACAAAATAGATAAACCCTTAGCCAGATTTATCAAGAAAAAAAGAGTCTACATACATAAACAGAAACAGAAATGAGAAAGGAAAAATCACTATGGACACCACAGAAATACAAAGAATTATGAGAGAATACTATGAAAAATTAAATGGCAACAAACTGGAAATCCTAGACAAAATGGACAACTTCTAGAAATATACAACCTTCCAAGGCTGACCCAGGAAGAAACAGAAAATCTAAATAGACCAATTACCAGCAAAAAATTGAATTGGTAATCAAAAATCTACCTAAGAACAAAACCCCTGGACCAGATGGATTCACTGCTGAATTTTATCAAACATTTAGTGAAGACCTAGTACCCATCCTCCTTAAAGATTTCCAAAACATAGAACAGGAGGGAATATTGCCAAACTCATTCTACGATACCAACATCACTCTAATACCAAAACCAGGCAAAGACACCACAAAAAAGAAAATTACAGACCAATATCCCTCATGAACATAGATGCAAAAATACTAAACAAAATATTAGCAAACCGAATTCAAAAAGACATCAAAAAGATCATCCATCATAATCAAGTGGGATTCATCCCAGGGATGCAAGGATGGTACAATCGAAAATCCATCAACATTATCCACTACATCTACACAAAGAAGGACAAAAACCACATGATCATCTCCATAGATGCTGAAAAAGCATTCGACAAAATTCAACATCCATTCATGATAAAACTCTCAATAAAATGGGCATAGAGGGCAAGTATCTGAACATAATAAAGGCCATACATGAGCAACCCACAGCCAACATTATACTTAACAACGAGAAGCTGAAAGCTTTTCCTTTAAGACTGGAACAAGACAACGATGCCCACTCTCCCCAGTTTTATTCAACTTATGTCTGGAAGTACTAGCCACGGCAATCAGACAACACAAAGAAATACAAGGCATCCAGACTGATAAGGAAGAAGTCAAACTGTCCCTGTTTGCAGATGACATGATAGTGTACATAAAAAAGCCTAAAGAATCCACTCCAAAACTACTAGGTGTAATATCTGAATTCAGCAAAGTTTGAGGATACAAAATTAATACACAGAAATCTGTGGCATTTCTATACACTAACAATGAACTAGCAGAAAGAAAAATCAGGAAAACAATTCCATTCACAGTTGCATCAAAAAGAATAAAATACCTAGGAATGAACCTAACCAAGGAAGTGAAAGACCAATACTCTGAAAACTACAAGACACTCTTAAGAGAAATTAAAGAGGACACTAATAAATGGAAATTCATCCCATGCTCTTGGCTAGGAAGAATTAATATTGTCAAAATGGCCATCCCACCTTAAGCACTCTACAGATTCAATGCATTCCCTATCAAAATACCAACAGCATTCTTCAATAAACTAGAGCAAATAGTTCTAAAATTCATATGGAAACTACAAAAGACCCTGAATAGCCAAAGCAATCCTGAGAAGGAAGAATAAAGCAGGGGGAATTACACTCCCTGACTTCAACCTCTACTACAAAGCTACAGTAATCAAGACAATTTGGTACTGACACAAGAGCAGACCCACAGACCAGTGGAAGAGCATAGAGAGCCCAGATATAAACCCAAGCATATATGATCAATTAATATATGATAAAGGAGCGATGGATATACAATGGGGAAATGACAGCCTCTTCAACAGCTGGTGTTGGCAAAACTGGACAGCTACATGTAAGAGAATTAAACTGAGGATTACTGTCTAACCCCTTTCACAAAAGTAAACTCAAAATGGTTCAAAGACCTAAGTCATAAAACCATAAAACTCTTAGAAAAAAATATAGGCAAGAATCTTTTGGACATAAACATGAACCATTTCTTCATGAACATATCTCACTGGCCAAGGGAAACAAAAGCAAAAATGAATAATTGTGACTATATCAAACTAAAAAGCTTCTGTACAACAAAGGATACCATCAGTAGAACAAAAAGACATCCTGCAGTATGGGAGAATATATTCATAAATGACATATCCGATAAGGGGTGACATCCAAAATATACAAAGAGCTGATGCATCTCAACAAACAAAAAGCAAACAACCCAATTAAAAAATGGGCAGAGGATCTAAACAGACACTTCTCCAAAGGAGAAATTCAGATGGCCAACAGGTACATGAAAAGATGCTCCACATCGCTAATCATCAGAGAAATTCAAATTAAAACCACAATGAGATATCACCTCACACCAGTTAGGATGGCCAGCATCCAAAAGACAAACACCAACAAATGTTGGCGAGGATGTGGAGACAGGGGAACCCTCCTACACTGCTGGTGGGAATGTAAGTTAGTTCAACCACTGTGGAAAGCAGTATGGAGATTCCTCAAAAAACTCACAATAGAAATACCATTTGACCCAGGAATTCTTCTCCTAGGAATTTACCCTAAGAATACAGGAGCCCAGTTTGAAAAAGATATATGCACCCCTATGTTTATTGCAGCTCTATTTAAAATAGCCAAGATACAGAAGCAACCTAAGTGTCCATCAGTAGAGGAATGGATAAAGAAGATGTGGTACATATACACAATGGAATATTATTCAGCCATAAGAAGAACACAAATCCTACCATTGGCAACAACATGGATGCAGCTAGAGGGTATTATATTCAGTGAAATAATCCAGGCGTCAAAAGACAAGTATCATATGATTTCACTCATCTGTAGAGTATAGGAACAAAGAAAAAACTGAGGGAACTAAACAGCAGCAGACTCACAGACCCAAGAATGGACTAACAGTTACCAAAGGGAAAGGGACTGAGGAGGATGGGTGGGTAGGGAGTTATAATGGGAAAAGGGGCATTATGATTAGCACACATAATGTAGGGGTGGTGCACGGGGAAGCAGTATAGCACAGAGAAGACAAGTAGTGATTCTATAGCATCTTACTATGCTGATGGACAGTGACAGTAATGGCGTATGTGGTGGGGACTTGGTAATGTGTGCAATCTAGTAACCACAATGTTCTTGTAAGTGTATATTAATGATACCAAAATATAAAAAAATGAATTTTTGTATCTGTATTTATCAGGGATATTGGCCTTCAGGTTAAAAATTTTTATTAGTGTCCTTTACTGGTTTTGCTGAAAAGCAGTTGTTTTTTGCCTCTGGATAGTACTGGCCTTGTTAAATGAGTTTCAGATGCACCCTCCTCTTTGATATTTTTAAAATGTTTGATAAGTATTTGTATTCATGAAATATTTGGTGAAATTCACCAGTAAAGTCAGGCAGTTCTGGAATTTTCTTCACAAGAGATTTTGGATTACTAATTCAATCTCTTTAATATTAATTGGTCTATTCAGATTTTCTATTTCTTCCTGATTCAGTCTTGGTAATTTGTTTGCTTCTAAGAACTTTAATATTTCTTCAAGATTGTCTATTTTGTTTCTGTATAGCTGTTCACAGCAATCTCTTATGATTCTTTTCATTTCTGTCATATCAGTGTAATGTTTTCTTTTTCATCTATATTATTGTTGATTTATTTCCTTTCTCTTCTTTCATTGGTTACTGTAGCTAAGGGTTTGTGAACTTTTATCTTTTCAAACAACCAATTCTTAGGTTAGTTAAAAGTTTCTATTGTATTCTGGTCTCTATTTCATTTGCTTCTGCTCTAATCCTTATTATTTGCTTTCTTCTACTAAGTTTGAGCTCAGTTTGTTCTTTTTTTCCCACTAGTTTCTTACAGCATAGAATTAGCTTATTTGGGTTCTTCTCTTAATGTAAACTATTGCTATGAATTTCCCTCTTAGAACTTCTTTTGCTGTATACCGTAAGTTCTTGTATGTAGTGTTTCCTTCTTTGTCTCAAGAAACTTATTTTTTCTTTTTAATTTCTTCTTTAATCCATTGGTTGTTCAGGAGAGTATTGTTTAATTTCCATGTATTCATGAATTTTTCAGTTTTCCTCTTGTTACTGATTTTAATTTCATGCCAGTGAAGAAGGTACTTGGTATGGTTTCAGTTTTCTTGAATTTGCTAAGATTTGTGCTGTAACCTAATTTATGGTCTATCCTAGAAAATGTTCCATGTCTGCTTGAGAAGATTGTGCATGTTACTATTGTTGGACAGAATGTTCCGTATATATATGTTAGATTCATTCGGTCTGTAGTGTTGTTCAAATTCACACTTTCCTTACTGATTTTCTACCTGGAGGATCTATCCATTGTTGAGGGTGGGTTATTAAAGGTACCAAATATAAATGCAGTGTCGATTTTTTTCTCCTTTTTGCTCTGTTGGTTTTCTTTTAGATACTTAGGTATTCTGGTGTTGAAAACATAAATATTTTCAGTTGTCATATCCTCTTTATGTATTTACTACTTTATTATTATATAATGACCTTCTTTATCTCTTTTTACCATTTTACTTTAAAGTCTATTTTGTTTAATATGAGTACAGCTATCCCTGCTTTTTATGTTTTAGTTACAATTTGCTTGAAATATCTTTTTCCATCATTTCATTCTCAATCTGTGTGTCTTTAAGACTAATTGACTCTCTTGTAGGAAGCAGAATGTTAGATGATGTGCTTTTATTTCTTCAATCCATTCAGCATCTTTAGATTAAATGGATTAAATTATCCAATTAAAGTAATTATTGATAGCTAAGGACTTAACTATTGTCATTTTGTTAATTTTATGGTTGTTTTGTAGATCCATTATTTCTTATTTCCTAACCTGCTATCTTTTTTGTGTTTTGATGTCTTTCCATAACAGTATGCTTTGACTTCTTTATCATGTTTTGTGTCATACAAGATTTTCCCTTGTGATTCCTGAGGTTAACATAAAATATCGAGAACTTATAATGCCGTTTTAAACTGAAAAGAAGTTAACTTCAACAGGCTTCATATGCTTTATACTTTCATTTCTCCTCTCCCTCACAGTTTCGATTGTTGATATTACAATTTACATTTTTAAAAAGATCATTGTAGTCATGGTGATTTTTACTACATTTGCTTTTTTATATCTTAAAATAGAATTGTTTTGCATCACTGTTATCGTATTGCAGAATATAAGACTTCATATTTACCATTACAAAAGTGATTTAGGCTACCTTTTTGTTTTGTGATGTTAATTAGCATGCTTTTACTTTCACTTAAATAAATCTCTTTAGCATTTCCTGTGATACATACCTGGTATTATTCTTTTTGTTCATGGAAGGTCTTATCCCTCCTTTGTTTCTGTAAGATAGATTCACTTGGTATAGAATTCCTGGTTGACAGTTATTTTCTTTAAACATTTTGAATATATCAGCCCTTCTGTCCTGAAAAGTTCCTGTTGATAAATCCATTGTATGTAATTTCTCTCCTTTATTTTGCTGCTCTTAAAATATTCTTTGTCTTTGACTTTTGTCCATTTATTATGTCTTGGTGTAGCCCTATTTGTGTTCAACCTACTTGGGCTTCTTCAGGCTTCATGGATGTGGATGTCCATTTCTCTCCCCAAGTTCAGAAGGTTTTCAGTCATTGTTTTGTTGAATATATTTTCTGTCTCTTTTCTCCTCTGGAATTTCACAATTCAAATATTTTTTCTAAGTCATATTCTATAGTCCCTGTAAGTTTTCTTCACTCTTTTTCATTCTTTTTTCTTTTTCACACTTTACTAATTTATAATGTACTATTTCAAGGATGCTGATTTTTCTCTGCATGGTTGAGTCTACTTTTGAAACTACTGAATTCTTCAGTTCAGTTATTATATTTTTCAACTCTACAATTTCTGTTTTCTTTTTATGGTTGCTATTTCCTTATCAAACTTATCTTTTGTCCATTCACTGTTTTTCCTAATTTCTCTTAGTTGTCCATGTTTTCTTGTGTTCACTAAAATTCTTTAAGAGAATTATTCAGTTCTTTGATAGTTCATAGATCTCCATTTATCTAGCTGCTGGAGAGTTATTAACATCTTTTGGTGGTGTCATATTTACTTCATTTTTTTGTGATCCTTGATTCTTTACATTGGTACCTGTGCATCTGAGTAATTGGGCTCCTGTTCCAGACTTTATAGGTTTATTTGGCAGAGATAATTCTTTCTAGTCAGCTCTGTTTGGGTTTCTGGGTGTGTCTACTAGTAATGTCCTTGTTTAGGTGGGGACTGCCATGAGGTCTATTTTTGGGCAAAACAACTGTTTAAGCTCTCAGGGTGGGAATGTGGAGGGTGTACCACTGGCGGAGAATAACTGGATAGGACTCCTGGCTTGATTTCCTACCCAGGTCAGGATGTGGGCTGGGCTCTACAGTTGCCTGAAATCCCCAATCAGTCTTCCTAGATGGTCGTTACTGGGCACTATATTCAGTAGTACATGGATCTATGAAGTAGCCTCCATGCCTCTGCACAACAGCAGGCCCAGACTCAGGGCCTGAACAGCGATTTGTTGGAAGCCAAAGTTGGACCTGTGTGTGCACTGAATTCCCTGGTTAGATCAGGCCACTGATTTTGTGCGATAGATGGATAATTTGTAGGGAACCTTTCTCAGTTAAAGTGAGACTGTATGTAGGATTATTTGATGGGCTATACAGCTTCCTGTGTGCTCTGTTAGGTTCACTGACTGGACACACTGAAGGCTGTATTCAGCATTGAGTAGGGCTATGAATTAGATTCCCTGCCCTGGTGCAGTGGGAGAAGCTGCTTCAAAGATGGTAAAGCTTTTTGTTTGTGGTCTTAACTCAAGCTGACCCTCACCCCAAGTTTCCTGGCTAAAGTAGACACTGGCTTTGCTCAGCAAGTATCAGCTCTGCCTGCCCTTCTCTGTTTTAGCACAGCTGCACCCCACAGCTTTCAGGTGATTTTCCCAGCCCTCTGGTTAGTTGCAGCCAGGAGCCATAGTAGATGGGGTTATGTCTCAGCCCCCTTCCCTGTGTGAGAGAGCAAGGGGCCACTCCAAGCTACTTTCAATTTTTGAAACAGGCTCTCTGCTTGGGAGTAGCTAGGAGTTACCCTCAGTCTTGGCTACCAGTTACTCCTCCTGCCTGTGTGTAACACAGGAAGCCTTCATGCCTGGTACTGCTCTGGGGGTGGTGAGCTCCATCTGCCAACCTCTTACCTTGAGTGCTGCTAGGCCATACTGCTTCCAGGAGTTGTTGCCAGCCCTTTCGGTCAAATGCAGCTGGAAGTCCCTCTACATGGTGAGTGGGACTATGACACAGCACCTTGTTTGGGCTTGGGCAAACTGGGCTCTAGTGCTAGCAAAACTCATTTAAGTTTGTACCCCATCAAGTTCCCTGGTCACAGTATGCCCTCCAACTTGGTTCTGCAAATGGGCAAAGCTGCTGGTTGGGATTACCACTTGGCCACTGCAGGTATGAACTCAGTCTGCCAAAACTGATGTACTTGTCATTGCAAGCCCTTCCCCAATTTTCCATCATAGTCAGGTTCTCAGTGGTTGAGCCCCAAGGATTTCACTGTGATCCTTGTTGTGTGAGATCAGATCAGAGTAGGGGCTCCCACAAAGTAACCCACAATGCTTACAGGGCTATTTGCCTCCCTGGGTTCTCTTTTCCCACCAGAGGAACTGGGGGCTCATGGGAGAACTCTCCATGTAGTGCTTCTCTGACCTAGGGAAGGGGCAATATGGTCAACCTTCAGCCTCTTTTCTTACCCTTCTAATGTAGTCTATCTTGGTTTCTGAGTTTGGGCAGTGCTTCAGGCTCACTCCCATGTTTCAGGATTCCCTCAGTGGTGTCTTTTTTTTTTTTTGAATGGTTCTTCTTGTGAAGGGGTGCAAAGTCAGACAACCTATATCTCCATATTGGTCAAAGTTTCTGTTGACCTGTATATAACCATTTTGTTCCTTTCTTTGCCAGAATACTTTAGAAAATGTTTCCACCCTATGTTAAAAAGGCTTTTAAAATAGGAAAAATGTTAGCTTAATATAAGGTTTGTTGTGATGTCTGTAAAGTCTTTCTTTTTTATTACATTTATAAGAACCTTGTGAAAATTTGCCTAAAAGTACAGGAGTCTAGAAGTCAGGATAAGCACTTGGTAGAGACAAACCAGTATTGAACTTAAGTGATACGGATGGATTTTTTTTCCTTTGTAATAAGAACTCTGCTCAGAAATTTCTTGTTACAACATGACTTTAACTCTCTGAATTCCATCTGAAAGACTTCGTTATTGGAGAAATCCGAATGATGTCAATACAAGACTTCTTCAGTTATAACATGCTCCTTAAGTTAGGTATCACTTCATTCTCACAGTTTTGTTCTACTTTTTAAAGGACTGAACATTCCAACCTCTAGGTGTTTGTCATCATTTGCACCCCCTTTAATTGCAGGATATATCATAGCAAGATTGTACCACACTGGATCTGCTTTTTCAGACTTTAGGCCAAAAGATAGTTCTGAGAATTTTCCCTAGTTGAATCTTAACTGTCAGTTAAGTATTTTTCCTACCCAGAATTTTGCAAAGCTCATATTATCTTCAGTCCTAAGTATGGTTTATTACAGGTTTGTATTCCCCTGTATTTTCCCAATGGTGCTCATTGCTCATTCCATAATTGCTTTTCCTGCTAGAGGTATGAGTTTGAATCATGGTCATAATACCTAGTTATTTAAAGAAATGAAGATAAATAGGAGAGTCTGATCATCTAAAAATAACCAATAATTAGGCTATAGAAAAGCTGGAATTATTTATAGAGGAACTTTTGCCCAAATAAGAACTGAAAAATTTTTATCCTCCTTTTGCTGAGAAAAGAAGCAGCAACAGCATAGCTCAGAGCATAAACTCTTCCTTGGTATATGCTGTTCAGAGTTTATCATGTACATTCCTACTGTCTGTAGAGAATGCAGGACTGCACTCTTACCACTGAATCAGTTTGTATGATTTGTGAGAAAAGAAACACCTCCATTAAAATTAAATACAAAGTGGAGACTGGATTTGAGCAGACAAAACTAACTCTAGCTTATTTAATGAACATAAGCTAAACTTACCTTATGATTGTCAGAGACATTTTTAAGAAATAATCTAAAAGAAACTTAAGTCATTTTCCTAAACTGTATGAGATAATCACCTTTAATCTCTTGCCACCTGGAAACCCCCATATAATAACCAATCATTGTAAAGGTAACAACTTCTTTACTTTCCTTATAAACCATCCTGTAATTTCAGGCCCTTGAGCTTCATATCAGTTTCTGTTTTTGAAAGCTCCCAGCTGGGAACTGTCTTATATGCACCATAAACTCATACTAAGTACTCTTTCTTGATGAGGTGGTTTTAATCTTGCTATTTCTGGATTTTTGACCCCTGAAACTGAAGGCTTCTTCATAAGTAAAAGAGACAGAAAAATTTCCTTCAAAGTTCGTCCTGCTAAGATTTATATTGATTCCTTCTTTTTCTTATAGTTTCCTCCCTGGCTTACCTATTATAATACAACCCACACAGTTATTGTATCAGAGTGCACAATTATTTTAATTTGAATCAAATTCAGGGTAAAAAATTATAGATAGTTTTGGTATTATATATAGTTTTGAAAAATACATAAATGAGATTGTGTCATTCATATTATATAGATGAGGCATTCTAGGAAAATAGAGGTCAAATAATTTGTCAAAAGTAACAAAGTCAGTTATGGAGACTCACATAACTCAACTGGCTTAACCCAGTTTGAAAACATAATTCCATTTATATGTGTTCTCTTTGTTTGATGCACTTTCAATTGGTTAGCACTTTCTATGCCTTGAAATCTATCCCTTTCTTACTAGGTCTCCCAACTTCCATACCAAATTCAGATTCATACATTTATTTCAGAAATAAATATTTTTTATTTTATAAATAAATAATGTTGCAGTCCAGCTATGTGCCAGACACTCTGCCAGGTGCTGAGGATTCATAGGTGAGCAAAATAGATCTGATCTAAGAGCTTCAGTCTGGTATAGACAAATAATCTCATGAATAAGTAATTATATATAATTTTGATGCATGTTTTGAAGGCACATACAGGTGCTATTTGGGATTAGGAAGTAATCATACCTAGAATTTCATTTATTAAAAAAAAAGATTATTCCAGACACAGTAAGCAAAATGAATTAGAGAGGAGCAAAGTGGAAGCAGATTAATACCATTACACATGTACTGCAATAGTCAAGAGAGAAGATGGAAGTGTGAGCCCGGATGGGAATGGCAGACACTGATGTAAGTTAATAGAATCTGGGTATTAAAACTGAATAGATTTTAGGACAATTGAACACTTCTCATAGTTAGTTTCTAGAGAAAGCCATTTTTTTTTGTTCAGCTGTGGAATGTCTCTTTATAATCAATGAACCAAGATTCATATGTCTTTCTAGATTTCCTGAATGCTGCTTTTTAAAAAAATGTTCTCCGACCATGTTTGGCTTCATGAGCTACCTACTCAGACTTTCATGCATGTCTTTACTTCTAAATAATTACATAATTTCCCAAACCTCCCAGCTTACACATTTATGATGAAACAGGCACTATCAGATACTGATCTTTAAGGTATCCATAAATATAAACAATTGGGATGCTAACTGGCACTATATCTCATGGGCCCGAATCATGCTTATCTCTTTTGCCTCATCATTTCTCACCTGGGAAACCATTCTAAGGAAAAAAATATCAAAGTACTAAAAGCTTCTATGGATGAATATGTTCACTGACATAATATTCCTTACTAGTAAAAAAGGAAACTACTTACATATTCAATTACAAGAGAAAGAATAAATTATGATATAATTATCTCCTTTTTTATAAATCTCCTGTTTTATAATTTTGTATAATTTCTTTTCATTGTTTACAATGTTTACAATGGACATATAACATTTGTTACTTAATGAGAAAAAGAATTTTTAAAGACACATTATCTCTGCAACCACATCCATATTATTTCCTATCTACAAAAATGCTTTCCCATCAGTCACAGTTTCCTAAAGACTAGATGGAGGGTAAAGGACAGTGAAGGGTTATTTTATAAACCAAAAAACAGTAAGCACTGATAAGTGAACATCTCAGTTTGATGGCCCAAGCTGTATCAACTGTAAAGTATACCTAAGCAGCGGGCATGTTAGCTATTTATGAAGGTGTATGAGTACCTAACAGGTTTTATAAAGGCCAAACAAATGACACTTAGGGCCTGATCATTTGTCACCAGTTCTATAAAAATTTCCCTCTTAATTCTCACCCCACCCAAGGCAGGTACCAGATGCAAACTGTTCATTCAGAGGAAGATAGAGTTGAAGTACACAAAGTGCTTGTGGGTCAGCAAGGGTGGGTGGAGCAAGAGGAAGGGGACAGGTAAATAATGCATCCCATGCCTATGGCATTGCCTCCACTGCGATTTTGTATAGAGCTTTATGGTGAAGATAAGGTATAAAGAGAGTTAAATAAATAGATATAATTACTATTGTTTCTATAAGACAATCAACTGACTATTTTTCACTGATTTTACTGAACAATGGAGAAATGACAAAGCTAATAAAGTGGTAAACAACATAATCAGAGAAATCTAACAGCCATAAGATATAGCCCCAGACTAGAAAAGATGGTCATAAAGTGAAAGAAGTTGACAATCAGATTTTCCAGGCATGTGTAATACACAGTTTTTTTCCCTCAGAACAGAGAGGATAGAGGATTTTTTCCCTCCTTTTACTAGTCTCATGGCATCCTTGGTAGGAGGTAGGCGCCTGGGGAAACGAGTTACACAAGATCATTTCATCACTCTAACTCTTTCTTAATTTTACCCTGCCTTGGTGTTAGAAACCCTTGGGTCAAAAACCAAGAAGTTTAAAAGGAAAACAGCTCCACTGAGTTTGTTTTTTCTTGTAGCACTTGCCTTAGCTTGCAATTACATAATCATTTGTCTTTTTAATAGCTAAATCCTCCATTAGACTATAAGCTCCAAGAGATGAGCTAGTTATATTATCATTTTTGTTTACCACTGTATGCTCTCTGGCCAGCAGAGTGGTGCTACAATATTAACTGAGTGAATGAATGAATGAACAGAGTAGTAAGATAGGATTTTGGCTGGGGGTGGGGAGAAGAGGGAGACTCTGAACCTTAAAGCCATACAACCATAGGTCCTGGCAGGTGATCTGCTGTGAGGAGTGGAAAGGTCTAGGCAGAGGAAAGCCAGAACTCTACAGCAACGAGAATACCTGAAAGAACTGTCTCAGCAATAATATCCACTAACTAACTGGTAAGCAACAGTTACAGGAAGCTGACTTGTTTAGAAAACAAAGAACATTTGGAAACAGGCTGAGGAGAAAGAAGCAAACAGGGACCTATTTTCGGGGTCAGTTGGAAATAGTTTTAGTAAATAAAAAGCTTTTATAAGCACATCTAGTCCACATCCCAAAGGAATTGTAAAGCAGACTTTTATCCCCTATCATAAGAGGAAATGGGTCTGTGTTAAAATTAACAAAAAATTCTAGAATTGAAGTTATATGACACTTTTTCCAAGGTTATAGTCTAGTGATGAAATAATCTGTAAAACAACAGATGGATGGATCAAATTTATGATCTGATGGATGGACTGATATAAAGCTGATTTGTGTGTGTATGTGTATAACTAGTGTGTAATATAAATGAATGACATTGAAAAATGATTCTTACTTTAACTGCGCTTTTCCTTTGCTTTCATTCATACCTGTATTAGAGTTCTCCAGAGAAACAAATCAGTAGATAATAGATATAGATTCATACTACTTGCTTTAAGGAATTAGCTAATATGATTATGGAAGAGTTCCAAGATCTGCAGTGGTAAGCTGGAGACTCAGGAAAACTGATGGTGTAAATTCCAGTCTGAAGGAAAACAGTTTCTTTGTGTTTATTTTTCCTTGTAGCACTTGCCTCAGTTTGTCTCCAATATTTTAGTTGGAAGACAAGCAGAGAGAAAATTATCCCTTACTCTTTTTGTTCTATTCAGGCCTCCAAGAAACTGGGTGAGGCTCACCTGGATGAGGCTTACCTACATTGGGGAAGGCAATCTTCTTTACTCAGTCTACCAATTCAAATGCTAGTGTCATCCAGAAACACTCTCATAGACATACCCAGAACAACGTTTAACTAAATATCTGTACACCCTATGGCCCAGTCAAGTTTACACATAAAATTAACCATCACAACACCTTTATCTATAGGAACATAAAGGAAATGACTAAGATCCACTGTAATCCTTTCAGTTTTACCACATCATTTTGCAGTTTTGAAATGACTAGTTCTAGCCTTTATTATTAGTATACTAAGATGCACTAAAACTTCTGTATGCCATCACCACCAGCTAAGTAAAATGCAACAATCCAGACAACTAACATTTTATAGCTGTGATGTCTAGTAGAGGTGATATTCATGATTCAGCCAGCATGCCAGGAAATGAGGAAGTTTAAATTTATAAAGGTTTGCAATAAATTGCATTTAATAATTAGCAAGATAGGCCATTAGTTTATAGTATTCAAATTGGGGATATTTGTATATTAATAATAAACATAAAAAATGATTTCCTTTATTGAAGAAAATCAAGACATTTTTAAAATGAGGATTTTGTAACTTAGATTCAAATATATATGTTCCCATTCAAAGCAGCACCTTTGAATAAAATGTACCCAATTGAACAATGAAAGTATTGTTCAGAGGAGGTTCATAAACCATGCAGGAAAATATTTCTAGCTATTTAATAATATTCTCTAATAAAACCAGAATTTTTCAATGTAATTCCTTTTTTACTTTTCTTGGCTCTAGTAACTTTTAGCAATTACTTGATACAAAAGATAATTTACCCTTACTTAGGATATCAAAATAATGAACCATAGCTCTGAAGGCAGTTCAAGGAGAGTTCTAAGACTGTATCAGACAATAGCAGCATTACTGAAATAACTGTGTAACCCTTTAATGCCAACTTGAAGGCAGGTGGGGGAAAAGAAAGGGTCCTTGGATTGGGAATCTGAAATGTTATCTCCAAATATGCTACTGATTTCTTGTCAAGTTGATGCTCCTGTGTTTACTTCTTTCCCTCCGCCCCCAGCCACACTATTTGTTTAGTTTGAGCTAAATTGACACACATCTACCTCCAAGTGTGTGTCTAAAAGATTCAGAGTCGGATAATTCCATTTTCTATCTCTATTATTGTTTAAGAGATTGGTAGTTAACTAGTTCATTATTCCTAAGATAACAAGTGCATAGTCTTTTTTTGCTAGATTTACTCAATCAAACTAAAGAGGACTTTCATTCTTTCTGGGAAAAGATACCCTGTCTTTCCACTTTTCCCTTTCTCCCAATTTGGATGAGGAAGTATGTTGCCTAGATAGGGGCTGCTAGTTGTGTTGTGTAAGGACAAGTAAAATATAAGAGGCTTATTTGTCCTTGTTGGGCATAAGGGAAGTGAATGTCTTCCTTCTTTTCCTAGAGCATTTATTTTAGGAAACTTATAAGTTTTTCTCTCTCTTTTAAATAAGCATAAATTCTTTTTAAAATTAAACAAGTTTCTTAGGCCATTTTTGTGACCTCAAAGATCTGAAAGCTATCTCTTTGAGATGTAATCATCAAGAAAGATAACATATCTATCTCCTGGTTTCTTCAGTGGGGTGCCTCACTCCAAGTTGAAAAATTACTTCTTGTCATAAAGATATGAGAAGTTTATAATTCCTTTGAATAAAGCCAATTATCTAACACATATGGGCACCTCAATTACCAAGTGAATTTAGGATGAACTCTGTGTGACAAATTGTGCTGTCAAATCTTATTACTTCAGGACCACTTACTATTTATCTCAACAATAAATAAGTAATGGGTAGCATGTACTTGACTATGTAATAGGATGAAATTGCCTTCTGTCTTTGTGATCTCTTAGTGATTGCCTATGATGCACATCACATTCTGGTATAATGCTTGTTATTGTGATGAGAACTTTTAAGATCTACTCTCTTAGCAACTTTTAAATATGCAATATAGCATCATTAACTATACTCACCAAGCTGTTCGTTTCATCCTGATGACTTATTTATTTTGTAACTGAAAGTTTGTACCTTTTGACTCTTTCACCCACACCTACTTGCCCCAACTACCCATCTGTTCTCTGTATCTATGAACTTTTTGCTTTTTTTGGAGTCCACATATGAGTGAGATCATTTGCCATTTATCTTTGTCTGATTTATTTCACTTAGCATAATACCCTCCAGGTCCATCCATATTGTCACAAATGGCAATATTTTATTTTTTCCTATGGCTGAATAAAACTCCGTTTTATAGAAATATCTCACATCCTCTTTATCCATTTATCAGTCATTAGACACTGAAGTTTCTGTGTCTTGGCTCTTGTAAACAATGATGCAATAAACATGATGGTGCTTATATTTTTTCAAAAGTAAGTATTTTCAGTTTCTTTGGATAACTATTCAAAAGAAGAATTGCTGGATTATATGGCAGTTCTATTTTTAATTTTTTGAGAGGCCTCCATAATGTAATCCACAGTGGCTGCATCAGTTTATGTTCCTACCAATAGTGCACAAGTGTTCTCTAGTCTCCACATTTTTGACAACATTTGTGTTTCTGATCATAGGCCAATCTATAGAGGTGAAGCAATATCTCACTGTGGTTTTGATTTGCATTCCCTGAGGATTAATGATGTTGGGCATCTTTTCATATGCCTGTTTACCTTCTGTATCTCTTCTTTAGAAAAATGTTTATTCAGATCCTTTTATTAAATCTCCTTACTAATAATTGGTCTGTTCAGATTTTTATTTCTTTATGACTCAGTCTTGGAAAGTTGTGTTTTCCTAAGAATTTATAAATTTTTTCTAGGTTTGTTGGCATATAATTGTTTAATAACAGTCTCTTATTATCTTTTTATTTCTGTGGTATCACGTGAACTACTCTTTTATTTCTGATTTTGAGTTCCATCTGTATTTTTTTTTTCTTGGTGAGTCTAGCTAAAAGTCTGCTAATTTTACTTTGTTTTCATTGATCCTTTAAGTTTCTATTTTGTTTATTTCCATTCTTTGTTATTTCCTTCTTTCTACTAACTTTAACTTTGGGCTTGTTTGTTCTTTCTCTAGTTCTTGGAGATGTAAAGTCAGGTTGTTTATCTGAGGTTTTTGTTTCTTGATTTAGGTACTTATCACTGAACTTCCCTTTTAAAAATGCTTTTGATGCATCTTATAAGTTTGGGTACACTGTATTTCCATTTTCATTTTTCTCAAGGTATTTTTTAATTTTGCTTTTGACTTTGTTGAGGACCTGTTAGGTTGTTTAGTAATATGTTGTTTAATGTCCACATACTTATTAATTTTCCAGTTTTTATCCTGTGAAATGCTTTTGATGCATCTTATAATTTTGGGTACACTGTATTTCCATTTTCATTTTTCTCAAGGTATTTTTTAATTTTGCTTTTGACTTTGTTGAGGGACCCGTTAGGTTGTTTAGTAATATGTTGTTTAATGTCCACATACTTATTAATTTTCCAGTTTTTATCTTATAATTGATTTCTCGTTTCACACCATGGTGGTCAGAAAAGATGCTGATATATTTCAATCTTCTAAATTTTTGAGGCTTGTTTTGTGGCCTAACATATGATCTACCATGGAGCATGTTCCATGTGTGTTTCAGAAGAATGTGTATTCTGTTACTTTTGGATGGACTGTTCTGTAAATATCTATTGTTAAGTCCATCTGTTCCTAACATGTTTAGCGCTGACGTTCCCTTATTGATTATCTGTTTGGATGATTTAACCATTGATGCAAGTGGGGTGTTAAAGTCCCCTACTATTGTATTGCTGTCTATTTCTCCCTATGTCTGTTAATATTAGCTTTATATATTTAGTTGCTCTTATATAGAATATTCATAAATGTTTCTAATTGAAGTATGGTTGATATACAATATTATATTGATATCAAGTATACAACACAGAGATTCAACAATTACCCACATTATTAAATCCTCACTGCACTAGTGCAGTTTACTATCCATTGACATAGGACGATGTTGCAGAATCATTGGCTATATTCTCCATGCTGCACTACCACCCCCATGACCAACTAATATTATGGTTGAGATTTTTGTCCTCCTTTATCCCCATCAGCCTCCAGCACTCCCTAGTGGTAACTACCAGTCATTTCTCAGTGTCTATAAGTCTATTGCTATTTTGTTCATTTTTTTTGTTTATACAGTCCACAAACAAGTGAAGTCATGTGGTATTTGTCTTTCTCCACCTGGCTTATTTCACTTAGCATAATACCCTCTAGGTCCTTCCATGTTGTCAGAAATGGTAGGATTTATCTCTTTTTTAATGTTCAGTAATATTACATTGTGTGTATGTACCGCCTCTTCTTTATCCATTCATCTAGTGATGGACACTTAGGTTGCTTCCATATCTTGGCTGTTGTAAATAGTGCGGCAATGAACATAGGGATGCATATATCTTTTCGAATAAGGAGTTTTGTTTTCTTGGTAAATTCCTAGAAGTGGAATTACTGTGTTGTATGCCATTTCTATTTTCAGTTTTTTGAGGAACCTCCATACTGCTTTCCACAGTGGCTGTACCAATTTACACTCCCACCAACAGTAAGGAGGGTTCCATTTTCTCCACATACTCACCAACTCTTGTTATTTCTTGTTTTTTGGATGGTGGCCATTCTCACTGGTGTGAAATGATACCTCACTGTTTAGGGTTGGCATTTACCTGATGATTAGCGATATGGAGCATCTTTTCATGTGCCTGTTGGCCATGTGTATTTCTCCTTTGGAAAAATGTCTGTTCAGGTCCTCTGCACATATTTTTTTAACTGGGTTATTTGTTTTTTTGGTGTTGATTCATATGAGTTTTTTATATATTTTAGATGGTAAACCATTATCAGATAAATCACTTACAAATATATTCTTCCATACTGTAGGTTGCCTTTTTGTTCTGTTGATGGGGTCCTTTGCTGTAAGGAAGCTTTTTAGTTGGATGTAGTCCCATTTGTTCATTTTTGGTTTGGTTTTCCTTACCCAAGGAGAGGTGTTCAGAAAAATTTGCTCATGTTTATATTCAAGATATTTTTTTGCCTATGTTTTCTACTAAGAGTTTTATGGTTTAGCTGTTGAAGAGGTTGTTCTTTCCCCATTGCATATCCATGACTCCTTTATCATATATTAATTGGCCATATATGTTTGGGTTTATATCAGGGCTCTGTATTCTGTTCTGGTGATCGATAGGTCTGTTCTTGTGCCAGTACCAAGTTGTTTTGATTACAGTGGCTTTGTAGTAGAGCTTGAAGTTGGGGAGTGTAATGCCCCCAGCTTTATTCCTTCTCAGGATTTCTTTGGCTATTTGGGGTATTTTGTGGTTCCATATGAATTTCAGGATTATTGGCTCTAGTTCATTGACAAATGCCATTGGTATTTTGATAGGGATTACATTGAGTCTGTAAATTGCTTTGAGTAACATGGCCATTTTGACAATATTAATTCTTCCTATCCATGAGCACGTGATGTATTTCCTTTATTGGTGTGTTCTTTAATTTCACTCATGAGTGTCTTAAAATTTTCAGAGTACAGGTCTTTCACCTTCTTGTTTAGGTTTATTCCTAGGTATTTTATTCATTTTGATGTAATTGTAAATGGAATTGTAGTAGATCATTTACTTGTTCATTGTTAGTATATAGGAACAAAACAGATTTCTGTGAATTAATTTTGCATTCCATAATTTTGCTGAATCCAGTTATTAGTTCTAATAGTTTTTTGGTGGAGTCTTTAGGATTTTCTATATATTTTATCATGTCATCTGCCAATAGTGACAGTTTAACTTCTTCCTTTCCAATTCGATGTCTTTTATCTCCATGTTGTGTGATTTCTGCAGCTAGATCTTCCAGTACTATGTTGAATAGAAGTGTTGAGAATGGACATCCTTGTCTTGTTCCTGAGCTTACAGAAAAAGATTTCATTTTTTTGCCATTGAGTATGATGTTGGCTGTGGGTTTGTCATATGTGGCCTTTATTATTTGAGGAATGTTCCCTATAAATCTGTTTTGTTGAGATTTATTATAAATGGATGTTGACTTTTGTCAAATCCTTAAGCATCTATTGGGATGATGGCATGGTTTTTATCATTCTTTTTGTTAATGTGGTGAATCACATAGATTGATTTATAAATATTGCACCATGCTTGCATCCCTGGAATAAATCCTTGATTGTGATGGATTATACTTTTGATGTATTTTTGAATTCAGTTTGCTAATTATTTTGTTGAAGATTTTGTATCTGTGTTCATCAGAGATATTGGTCTATATTTTTCTTTTATTGTAGTGTCTTTGGTTTTGGTATTAGAGTGATGCTGGCCTCATAGAATGAATTTGGAAGTATTCCCTCCTCTTCAACTTTTTTGAATACTTTAAGAAGGATCGGTATTAGCTCTTGTTTAAATGTTTGGTGGAATTCAGTTGTGAAGCCATTTGGACTGCACTTTTGTTTGTTCGGAGGTTTTTGATTACCAATTCAATTTTTTTTACTGGTAATTGGTCTATGCATATTTTCTGTTTCTTCCTGGGTCAGTTTTGGAAGATTGTACTTTTGAAAAAACATGTCCATTTCTTGTAAGTTATCTCATTTATTGGCATATAATTATTTTTATTCCTGTAGTGTCTGTTGTAACTATTCCTTCTTTTGTTTCTGATTTTGTTTTTTGTGTCCTTTTTCTTTCTTGATTAGTCTGGTTAGGGGTTTGTCTATTTTGTTTACCTTTTCAAAGAATTAGCTCTTGGTTTCATTTAATTTTTTCTATTGTTTTATTCTCTATTCTTTTTATTTCTATTCTGATTGTTATTATGTTCCCCCATCTGCTAACTTTGGGTTTCATTTGTTATTTTTCTAGTTTCTTTAGTTGTGAGTTGAGACTGTTTATTTGGGATTGTTCTTGTTTCTTGAAGTAGGTCTGTATTGCTAGTATTTCCCTGGTGGAACCACTATTGTGGCATGCCACATTGTTTGAACTGCTGTATTTTTCTTTTCATTTGTCTCCATGTATTTTTTGATTTATTTGATTTGCTCATTGATCCACTGAATGTTTAGAAGCATGTTGTTTAGCTCCATGTGTTTGTGGGTTTTTTTTTGTTGTTTTCCTCATGTAATTTATTTCTAGTTTCATACCTTTGTGGTCAGAGAAGCTGGTTGGAACAATTTCAATATTTTTGAATATACTGAGAGTCTTTTTGTGGCTTAGCATTTTGAAATGTATTTTGTCTGATATAAGAACCAGCTCCTGCTTTCATTGATTCTCTCTATTGTTTTATTCTTCTCAATTTTATTTATTTATGTTCTAATCTTTATTATGTCCCTCCTTCTACTGACTTTGGGCCTCATTTTTTCTTCTTTTTCTAGTTTAATTAATTGTAAGTTTAGACTATTCATATGGGATTATTCTTCTTACCGGAGGTAAGCCTGTATTGCAATATGTTAGGAAGTTTCTTAGCATGGTCTTTGCTGTGTCCCACAGATTTTGAGGTGTTGAGTTATTGTTTCCATTTGTCTCCATATATTGCTTAATCTCTGTTTTCATTTGTCACTAATCCATTGATTATTTAGGAGCATGGTGTGAAGTCTCCATATGTTTGTGGGCTTGTTTTCTTTGAGTATTTTATTTTTAATTTAATACCTTTGTGGTCTGAGAAGCTGGTTGGTACAATTTCAATCCTTATGAATTTACTGAGGCTCTTTTTGTGGCCTACGGCATGATCTATTGAAAATGTTCCATGTGCACTTGAGAAGAATGTGCATCCTGCTGCTTTTGGGTGGAGTGTTCTGTAGATGTCTATTCAGTCCATCTGTTCTAATGTGTTACTCAGTGCTTCTGTCTCCTTACTTATTTTCTGTGTGGTGATCTGTCCCTTGGAGTGAGTGGTTTGTTGAAGTCTCCTAAAAAGAATGCATTGAATTCTATATCCCCCTTTAATACTGTTAGTATTTTTTCACATACTTAGGTGCTCCTGTGTTGGGTGCACAGATATTTAAAATAGTTATATCCTCTTGTTGGATTGACCCCTTTATCATTATGGAATGTCCTTCTTTGTCTCTTGTTACTTTCTTTCTTTTGAAGTCTATTTGTCTGATACAAGTAATGCAACTCCTACTTTTTTCCCCCAATTAGTTGCCTGAAATATCTTTTTCCATCCCTTCACTTTTAATCTGTTTATGTCTTTGAGTTTGAAGTGAGTCTCTTGTAGGAAGCGTATAGACAGGTCTTGTTTTTTATCCATTCTGTAACTCTATGTCTTTTGATAGGTGCATTCATTCCATTTACATTTAGGGTGATTATCAGTGGGTATGTACTTATTGCCATCGCAGGCTTTAGATTCGTGGTTACCAAAGGTTCAAGGGTAACTTCCTTACTATCCAATAGTCTAATTTAACTTACTTAGTATGCTATTACAAACACAATGAAAAGTTCCTTTTTTCCCTCCTTTTTCTTCCTCCTCCATTCTTTATATATTAGGTATCATATTCTGTACTCTTTGTCTATCAGTTGACTGACTTTGGGGGTGGTTGATTTGATTTTGCATCTGGTTAGTAATTAATTGGTCTACTTTCTTTACTATGGTTTTATGTCCTCTGGTCATAGCTATTTAGCCTTAGGAACACTTCCATCTATAACAGTCCTTCCAAAATACACTGTTGAGATGGTTTGTGGGAGGTAAATTCTCTCAACTGTTGCTTATGTGGAAGTTTTTTAATCCATCCTTGAAATTTAAATGATAGTTTTTCCAGGTGGAGGATTCTTGGTTCAAGGACCTTCTGTTTCATTGCATTAAATATATCATGCTACTCCCTTCTGGCCTGTAATGTTTCTGCTGAGACATATGATGATAGCCTAATGGGTTTTCCTTTGTATGTGATCTTTTTTCTCTCTCTGGCTGCTTTTAATACACTGTCTTTATACTTGATCTTTGCTATTTTAATTATTATATGTCTTGGTGTTGTCCTCCCTGGGTCCCTTGTGTTGGGAGATCTGTGCATCTCCATGACTTGAAAGACTATCTCCTTCCCCAGATTGGGGAAGTTTTTAGCAATTATATCCTCAAAGACCCTTTCTATCCCTTTTTCTCTCTTCTTCTTCTTCTGCTACCCCTATAATGTGAATATTGTTCCATTTGGATTGGTCACACAGTTCTCTCAATATTCTTTCATTCCTAGAGATCCTTTTTTGTCTCTGTGCCTCAGCTTCTTTGTATTCTTGTTCTCTAGTTTCTATTTCATTTATTGTCTCCTTTATTTCTAATCTGCTTTTGAATCCCTCCATTGTATGTTTCATTTCAGATATTGTATTCTTCAACGTTTGTATCTCATTCTTGAACCCCTCCCTGGGTTCTTGAATGTTTTTCTGTAGCTGCGTGAACATGTTTATGATTTTTATTTTGAAATCTCTTTCAGCAATGTTGATGAGTTCAGTTTCACTTGGCCCTCTTTCTGGTGTTCGTGGGATTTGGGGTTGAACCAGATTCCTTTCATGTTTCATAATTGTAGGTGGTCCCAGATAGTGCCCAGAAGCTCTACAGTCTGGAGCTGCTCAGCACCTGGAGCGATGGTGGCGGTCTCAGGGGAGTGGCATGGGGACCTGTCAGGAGGAAAGAGGTCTTTTCTGCTTCCCAGCTGCAGTGCCTGTCTCTACCGCTAGGGCCAGTGGGCTGAATGCACAGGGAGAAGCCTCTATCCTTTGCACTTGTAGCTGCTTTAAATGGGCTGCCCCTGGCTGGCCTGGTGCAATGGCATGGGCAACTGGTTTACTGGCCAGGAGGAAGGTGCAGCAGGCTGCATATTGTGATGGGGGATGGGGTGTCTCAGAGCTGAATAGCCAGGCAGGTGGATGGAGTCCCTGAATCTTCTGAAAGTGCCAAACCTACTGTGCAGAGTGTGCCCAGACAATTTTGGCCACTTGTCCTTTCTCATGAGCAGCAATCTCTGTGCAATCCTTGCCTCTTTAGCAGCCCTCTCTCTGTTAGGAAGTCGTTCAGACTGCCCACCTTTCTTTTGTGCCAGAGTTGCTAGATATGGATTTCTGTTTTCCACAAGTAGCTGGAATCTCAGTGTCTCTAAGTATTCTGCCTGTCTTAGCTTTTCAACCCCACTAATCTCCAGAGCACCATGTAAGATAGGTTCATGCTCCCACAGAAGAGCTCCAGGACTGGATGTTCAGTGGTCCTAGGCCTCCACCCCCTTCTCACTCCATTTCTCTTCCTCCCTCCAGTGAGCTGGGGTTGGGGAAGGGCCTGACCCTCCAGATCACAGTTTGGTACTTTCCCCTTTACGTTGAGGTCTGCTGGCATCCCAGGTGTAGACAGTCTGCTGAAGTCTTCTTTCCTGCTGCCGTATAAGGATTTGGTGTATTTGCTATAATATTTTCATATTACATGTGGTTTTGGGAGGAGGTTTCTGTTTCACCTCTCATGCCACCATATTTAATCCTGTCTCAAATTTGCCAACATCGTATTTAACAGTGAAAAGCTGAAAGCCTTTTCTCTAATATCTGGAACAGACAAGGAGGTCCACTCTCCCCACTTTTATTCAAGATAGTTCTGGAGGTCCTAGCCATGGCAATCAGACAACACAAAGAAATAAAAAGGCATCCAGATTGGTAAAGAAAATTTTAAACTGTCACTGTTTGCAGATGACATGATATTGTACATAAAAAACCCTAAAGAATACACTCCAAAACTACTAGAACTAATAACTGAATTCAGCAAAGTTTGAGGATACAAAATTAATACACAGAAATCTGTTGCATTCCTATATACTAATGATGAACTAGCAGAAAGAGAAATCAAGAAAACAATTCCATTCACAATTGCATCAAAAAGATAAAATACCTAGGAATAAACCTAACCAAGGAGGTGAAAGACCCATGTACCCTGAAAACTAGAAGACATTCGAGAGAAATTAAAGAAGACACCAATAAATGGAAATATATCCCGTGCCTCTGGATAAGAAGAATTAATATTGTCAAAATGGCCATCCTTCCCAAAGCAATTTACACATTCAATGTAATCCCTATCAAAATACCAATGGCATTCTTCAATGAACTAGAAGAAGTAGTTCTAAAATTCATATGGAACTACAAAAGACGCTGAATAGCCAAAGCAATCCTGAGAAGGAAGAACAAGGCTGGGGGGATTATACTCCCCAATTTCAAGCTCTACTACAAAGCCACAGTAATCAAGACAATTTGATACTGGCACAAGAACAGACCCATAGATAAACTGAATAAAATAGAGAGCCCAGATATAAACCCAAGCATATATGGTCAATTAATATATGATAAAGGAGTCATGGATATACAATGGGGCAGTGACAGCCTCTTCAACAGCTGGTGTTGGCAAAACTGGACAGCTACATGTGAGAGAGTGAAACTGGATTACTGTCTAACTCCATACACAAAAGTAAACTCAAAATGGATGAAAGAGCTGAATGTAAGTTATGGAACCATAAAACTCTTGGAAGAAAACAAAGGCAAAAGTCTCTTGAATATAAACATGAGCAACTTTTTCCAGAACACATCTCCTTGGGCAAGGGAAACAAAGCAAAAGTGAACAAATGGAACTACATCAAACTAAAAAGCTTCCATATAGCAAAGGACATCATCAGCAAAACAAAGACATCCTACAGTATGGGAGAATATATTCATAAACAACATATCCAAGAAGGAGTTAACATAAAAAATGCATAGAGAACTCACCTGCCTCAACACTCAAAAATCAAATAATCCAATTAAAAAATGGGCAGATGATATGAATGGACACTTATCAAAAGAAGAAATTCAGATGACCAACAGGTACATGCAAAGATGCCCCACATTGTTAATCATCAGGGGATCCAAATTAAAACCACAATGATATAGTACCTCACACCAGTTAGAGCAGCCAACATAAAAATGACAAGGAACAACAAATCCTGGTGAGGATGTTGAGAAAGAGGAACAGTCCTACACTATTGGTGGGAATGTAAATTAGTTCCACCATTGTGGAAAGCAATATGGAGGTTCCTCAAAAAACTAAAAATAGAAATACCATTTGATCCAGGAATTCCACTCTAGGAATTTACCCAAAGTAAACAATATCCCAGATTCAAAAAGACATGTGCACCCCTATGTTTATTGCAGCACTATTTATAATAGCCGAGACATGGAAGCAACCTTAGTGTCCATCAGTAGATGAATGGGATAAAGAAGATGTGCTGCATATACACAATGGAATATCATTCAGCCATAAGAAGAAAACAAATCCTACCATTTGCAACAACATGGATGGAACTTGAGGGTGTTACGCTCAGTGAAATAAGCCAGGTGGAGAAAGACAGGTACCAAATGATTTCACTCTTTTGTGGTGTCTAACAGCAAAGCAAAACTGAAGGAACAAAATAGCAGCAGACTCACAGACTCCAAGTAGAGACTAGTGGTAACCAAAGGATAGGGGATGGGAAGGATGGGTGGGGAGAGAGAGAGAAGAGGATTAAGGGGTGTGAATGATTATCACACATAATGTTGGGGCATGCATGGGGAGGACAGCATAGCACAGAGAAGACAAGTAGTGACTCTACTGATGGACAGTGACTGCAATGGGTTGTGTGTGGGGATTTGATAATATGGTGAATATAGTTACCACAATGTTCTTCATGGGAAATCTTCATAAGACTATATATCAGTGATACCTTAATATGAAAAAAAATATTTTCCTTTTCTCTGCCTTTGACTCTGTGAATAGGAACTGGTGTAAATGTGGTACAAGAACTCATAATAGTCCCCACTGTGGGATGCTTTTACATTCAGTCAGTGAGTAAAATTCAAGATACAAAGACAAGTTCTTTTGATTTGTGAGATGACCAATTTAAAAAGTATAGATGGACAAGGTTGTCTGTGAGGCTGCTTCTATTAAACTTGGATCTTTATATTTTGAACCTGTGTTATGATTTTAATAAAAATATTATGGAGACTTGGAATATAAATACTAATCTAATTTATGCTGATTTATTTTACCAACTAGATATTAAATGAATAGGTATTGACCGTGTTTTCAAAGTGTTAGAACAACTTACTACTATAAAACTAAAATCATCATTTTGTTAGGTAGTCTTGAAATGTTATTGGCTTAAATCCTACAACTCTGTAAAAGACTATCCATTCCTTCATGTTTAAAAGACTTAGAACTATTTCATAAAAATATCTTGGCTCTTTGTAGTACTTCTTTGACAAATCTCAAGGAAGAAGAGAAATGACTGTTCTCAAGAGTTTCATATACTGTAAAATGTTTATAGCACACTCTTTCACTTAGTTGGATTCATAGTTTTGAATATCTACACAGAATCAGCATCACAGAATTTATATGCAATGTAGCTTTTTCCCTAACATAACCATCAAAGACCTGCCTAACTTATCCTCACGCGTAGCCATGAGGATTAGCACTCATGTCATATGTAAATACTTTTTTGTGGAATTCGTATTTACTCTGACATATAGAAATAACATTGAAAATTCATGACACAAACATGATCACAATTTATATTATTTGGGGAGCTATAACATTTAACAATATGTTTATTGACTTATATTTGCAAAAATAAGGGCAGAATACTCATTCTTTTACTTCCTTGTGAGCAACTCTCTTTATTGCATGGACCATTCTAGGACTAGTTAATGACTATCTCCAAAGTAACAACCCAAGAATAATATAACTCCATTTGATTTTAGCCCTAATTTTTGCGTTCCCAATATTTTTGTAAAAATAATCAAATTTCCTCAGGGCTTTAAAATATTGGAAGTTATCCTACAACAAAGTTCCCAGGAGAGTCAGAGGAGAGGATGTCAGACATACTCCCTTGTGGTTCCTTTTCTATAGAGAATTCCAGCATCCAACATAATGGTGTTTGTGGTGTGACAGGGCAAGTTAGTGCTCTCAAAACAGTAATTGTTTGTAAATTACCAGACTTAAGATGAAATAGTAAATATTCACTTATCAGCTGAGGATTAACATTTTATGGTTTACCACACTGTGAACACTGTTCTACCTGTAGGAGCTGTTGTGATCCCTTATGGTACTTTTACAGTCCCAATTGATGACATATATTACACATCGTTTCTGCTAATCACATTTTAGGCTACCCTGATATGCTAGCCTGGTTGTTTCTTTTAAACAAATAGTGTACATAAAATTGGAGTTCCTTCAATTTTCTCCATCCTTCTTCCCAAAATAAAACCACTATTGTTAATTTAGTACATTTCTTGTCCCCATTTTAAAATTTCTATTATGTACATATATATTCATGAAAAGATACCAATATGCTTACTGTGTCTTTAATTATGTAAGGGTATTACATTCTGCATATTATTCTATGGCATGCTTTTGTTTACTTTACATGTTCTTAAATTATTCTATATAAATTAAACCATTTAGATCTAGTGATTCTAACTTATTGCTGCTATATAGTATTCCATTGTACATATGTACTATGGTGTAGGCGTATTTATCATTTTATTGATAGGAGAAAATGGAAATAATGCAAATAACAATGACAAACAATGCTAATGGATGCCCTGTGTATTTATCTTACACACTTGTGAGAGTAAGCTGAGAAATGGAAATGTTGGGTTGTAGAATATCCTTATTTTCAACTTAAGAGATACTACCAAATTGTCCTCCAAAGCCAGTTTATACTTCCACCAGCTGTGTATAATATGTATTATGCTAAGTGAAATCAGTCAGACAGAGAAAGACAAATATAAGATTTCATTTATATGTGAAATCTGAAATACAGAGAAGCAACTGGTGGTTGCCCTAGGGGAGGGATGTGAAGGGAGAGGTGAAGGAGATGAATATAAAATAAAAATAAATTATAAATTAGATAAGTCATGGGGATGAAAAGTATAGCATAGGGAAAATAGTCAATAATAACTTTGGTGACATATGTTAACTACACTTATCCTTGTGAGAATTTCATAATATATATAATTGTTGAATCACTAGGTTGTAGAACTAAAACCAATTTAATGTACATCAAATATACTTCAATAAAAATATTTCCATTCTCATATCCTCTTATAATTTGGAATTACAACTTCTGTCAATATAATGGGTTTGAAATGATATATTCTTGTTCTGTTTTGCATTTTTTCCCCAATCACTAATGATAAAATGCTTTCTCTCATTCCTATGTGCCTAATTGAGCTTCCTCTTTTTTGAGTTACCAATACATGTCCTTTGTCTATTTTTCTATTGGATTATTTGTTATTGTCTGATAGGAATTATTTTATTTGATTTTTTTCTATTGCCCGTACTAATGTTGTACTGCAAGCTGTATTTTCCACTTTCTAATATTTAAAACTTAAAGTCAGAACTGCTAATCTCTTACTTTATGATTTATGTTTTTTTCAAGGAAAACTTCCCCCATCCAAATGTTAGTCTTAAATACAGTTTTTATTTTTTCATATTTAGGTCTATATCTGACACACAGTAATTTTGTGCATGGTTTCATGTAGGCATTTGATTTTAAAATGGAAAATGATTGCTCTGACACCATTTATTGAGTAATCAAAATTTCCCTCTGATATTTTTAATGCCTTCTCTATTATATATGAAAGCCCCCAAAAGCTTCAGTCCCTTCTTGAGTACTCTATTTTTTACTATTGGTCTATCTTTCCACAAGCCAGTATCACATGTTTTAGTTACTGTAGCTTGTAATAAGTCTTGATCTCTGAGTAAAGCAAGTCACTCCAAACTGTACTCCTTCAAAATATCATGCTTACTCTTTTAGCTCTTCCACATGAATGTCAGAAAAAGCTTGAGAAGTTACAAGGGGTTTTAATTATAATTGGCCTGAATTTTGTGATTAATTTGTAAACAGTTTACATCTTTATTCATACTGTTCATAGCTAAAGGTTGTACATATATCTTACCATTTGTTCAGGCATTTTATAGGTCCTATAAATCTTCTATATTTTAATTCAGGTGTATTGAGGTGTAATTTATATAGAGTAAAATATCCTCTTTTTAGCTACAGTTCAATGAAATAGTACAAATATATAGTCATGTAACCACTAGCCCAGAGTATAGATATTTCCATTATCTCCAAAAGTTTCCTTGTATGCATTTGTGGTTAACCTGCTCCCCTACTACTAGCCCTTGGAAATCATTGCTTTGATGTTTGTCGTTAGTTTTACCTTTCCCAGAATATCATATAAATGGAATCATAGTATGTATCTGCCTTTTTTCATTTAGCATGTTTTCAAGATACAGCCATATTATTCTATGTAAGAGTAGTTTGTTCCCCTTAAGTGCTGAGTAATATTCCCTTGAATGGACATACCAAGTTTATTTATCCATTCACCTGCTGATGAACATTTGGATTTTTTCCAGTTTTGGCGAACATTAATAAAGCAGCTATAAATATTGACTCAGGATTTGTGTAGACATATCTTTTCATTTTAGAGGGGTAAATACCTAGGCATTGGATTGCTGAATTGTACAGTAAGAGTTTTTTTTAACTTTATAAGAAACACTCATATTCATGATATGTTGAAGGGGCATATTCTGGAATGAAAAAGTTATTTTACTAAAGATATTAAAAAGTAAAGAAAAAATCCCGAAGGTATGTATTACCTATTTGGCACTATGATAGCAAAAATGTGATAGATTTCATTCCTGTATAGCATTTGTCATTTTATGATAGGCCGGATAAGATCATTATAACACCATGAAGTTTGAGTCAAATGAAAGGAAACGTCTTTATTTTTAGTATGTCTATATTTAAATCTCACCTCTGTGCTTTTGATTGATTCATTTTAACTTATAAAGTTTGTTTCCTCATCATTTAAATGGAAAGAGTAATATGTGATTTTTCTAAGATGTTTAACAAAGGTCAGAGGAGATAATGCAATACTAAGACCATACAAGTGGGAGTCGATGAATTTTTTTCCCTTTTCATTTTAAAACTATATATTGAAAATTAGACTGATCATATTACATTTGGGAAGAGACTTTTCAGATAAAACCACTTCCTCTCTGCTAAACATTTGCCTTAATTATGGTATAAAAGAGTTATCAAAAAGCTTAATTATTAACTAAAAGTAATATTATATTACATGTATTCAGAACAAGAATGCTTTTTTATTTATATCTTTATATCATGTTTTATGCTACTTAAAATATTATTTTGTTAATTTCTTTTCCTATGTATGGGCAGAAAACATATGAAGAAGCCACCAATTACCAGACAGTATACAAACCACTATGGAGGACAGGCCTATGAACTAACAGTTATGATGCCATGTAATACATGCTATAGCAGAGCCCTCTGTATTTACAACTAATTTGCTGCCAGAGCCTGGAAAGGGGGCAAGTGTCAGAACTAGTAAATGAATTTCTATTTTCCTCATCAGATTGATAGAGAATGAAAGAGTAGCATGTGAAAGATATAATGACGTCGATAATATAGCACTGCTATTAGAACTGTACATTGTTCACTATTGCTGGGCATATTGTGAGCTGCAGGGTCCACACATGCCATACTAACATTTGTTGGAATTTTACTGATAGAAGTAAATTATCATCTTAAAAATTCATGTCATCATTTTATAAAGACGATAACTTACCATTGAGTTCTCCCAAAATTTAACCTGAAACAAGGGTAATTTATTTGGAAGTTATTCCAGGTAGCAAGAGTAAAGGATAGAGAGTGGTACAGGAAAGGAAGAAAGTGAAAAATGGGTGTGCTGCTGATGTTTGTGTTCTGGTAGGGATCTCTAAGTTGCATAGAGAATGACTTTAAAGAGCTATCCATCTAAAGGGTGGGGCTAGGACATTTATCCACATATTATGCCATTGTTTTCCTCAGGGACGTTAACTCCTCTGAATATTCAGATTGTATCTGCCAGTGGCCACCAATTGTAGCTGACACAGGTTTAAGACCAGTCCCAGAGCAAAAAATGAGATTGGAAATATTTAATATGAATGGTACACCATAGCTATGAGTGAAATCTGAGGAAGGTACAATCTCATTTGCTACAGATGAGAAAACAGAAGTAGGATTGTAGCCTAGGTCTCAATTATACTGCCTCCCACCAGGGGGTCTGATTCTAGGATCTCTTTTGTTCATCAGATTTCTACTTTACAGTTATATAAAGGCAATTATCAAAAATATTTTCATTTTACTCATTGTGCTGGTTTTGGCTCTTAGAATAGCTAATACCAAGATAAAATTAACATTCAGAGTGTTATTAAGGAAATGCCCTTGAGGTAGAAAAGAGGAGTGGTGTCACCAACATGGGGATTTTGTTCTCCCTCATGAGGACAACAACTAAAAAGCATTCCTGGATAGTCCACCACTGAGAGCACTCCAGAACTTGGGAGTGGGACTTCAGCATCTGCCCCACCATCACAAAAAACAAGACAGACTGCATCGTCCCTTCCCCAGGTTAGCACAGCACTGCCTGAGAAGTCTTGCCTACACCTATGGTTCCTCCAGTGGGAAAAAAGAGCCCAGGGGTGACATCCAGCCTTCACCCAGGCATTGTGGCCACTTCTTGGGTGCTCCTACTCTTGTTTTGCCCCATTGGGATTGCAGGGGAATCTGGGGGGTCTCAAGCACTGGGAATCTGAGAGAGATAAGGGAGGAAGGGCTTCCAATAACCAGCACTTAGATATTGGCTAACTGATTTCCTACTTGTGGACCCCAAGTCATGGTGCTAATCAGGGACTTTGCTCATCTGCAGAACCAAGTTGTGGCATAGTCTGATCAGGAAATTTGGCAGGGTGCAGATCTGCGTATGTAGGTCTCCAGATGAGGAGTTCTGCCAGCTTTGGGGCCTGATCTGCCCACACTTGGGCAGGAGCCGAGTCATAGCCCCACTTGTTTTGGAATGAAGTTTCCCAGTCCCATCTGGCAAGAACACCTGGAAGCTGCATAATCCAGCAAATCTTGAGCCAAGAGATGGGCAGGCAGAGCTGAACACCCTAGGAGCAAAACCATTACCAGGCATGGAGGATTTTCCTGCTAATACCAGACAGAGGAGTTCATTTCACATCAGTACCCACTGCTGAACAAGGCCCCTGGTACCTCCTGACAAGAAAACCTGTTTGGGAAAATTTGGGAGTTTCCTGAAGTGGGCCGTCCCAACCCTCCCAGGCAGGACACCAAGGCATAACCCCACCTCCTGTAGAGCATGCCTACTAGCCCCACCTTCCAAGAAAAGAACACCTGAAAACTTCCTAACCCAACTTGTGAGCCAAGAGTTATGTAGGCAGAGTTGATTGCCCTCAGAGCAAAGCCAGTGGCCCTGTTTGGGCAGGGAAACTAATTCATAGTCTCACTTGTTGCTTAATACAGCCTTCAGCCTGTCTCATCAGGGAACCATACCAAAACACACAGGAAGCTGCGCAGCTCATCCAACAGCCCTGTTTACAGTGGCATCTGAACAGAAAGAACAGCCTGTGGCTTTTTCTGCCTGCAGAGCAAAATTATTGCCTCATTTGTGTCTCCAAACAACAAGCTGTGCAGGCTGTGAGTGATAGGACACTGCGTCCCTGCCAGGGCATGGACTCTAATTCATAGTCCCACCCACTGCTGAGTATAGGCTTACTGGACAGTTGGGGCTGGGTACTAACCAGAGAATCCAGGCAACCATGAGGTGGCACACACCATCACCCCTGACCTCAGGACTCTAACAGTTGCCTCACCCAAAAGTAGACCTTAATAGCAAGCTCCATCTGCCCAAAGATATCATCAGCAGACACATCCAGAAACTCAAACTGAGCTGACTAGTAAAGAACTGTCTGCCAAAGAAAATCTGTAAAGTGTGGAAAAAGAGACCAATTACTCAAATTTTAGGTCAGCATAAGGAATTAGGCCCATGGAAACCTAGGTAAATATGACACCACCAAAGGTACTAATAAAGAAAAGGAAATCTATGAGCTGTCAGAAAGAATTCAAAATAACCTCTTAAAGAAGTTTAGTGAAATGTAAGAACACACAAATTAAATAAAATTAGGAAAACAGTACATGAACAAAAAGTTCAACAAAAATAGAAACCATCAAACAGAGATCCTAGAGATGAAAAACACAGTAACTAAAGATTTCAACAGAGAGCTTCAAAATCAAACATGGCCATGCAGAAGAAGAATTAGAGACCTGGAAGACAGGACAATTGAAATTATACAGTCAGAATATAAAGACTGAAAAAGAGTGAAGAAATATCACTAGACTTGCAAAGAAACATTCACATTATAGGAGTTCCAGAGGAGAAGAGAAAGAGAAAGGGACAGACAGTATATTTAAAGCAATCATGGCTGAAAACATCTCAAACCTGGGGAAAGAAATAGACATTCATATTCAAGACACCCAAAATATCCTACATAGGTGGCTATACTGTGACATATAATTAAATTGCTAAAAAGTCAAAAACAAAGAATTGTAAAAGCAGAAAGAGAAAAGAGAGAAGTTACATAAAAGGGAACCCCCACAACACTATCATTGGATTTCTCAACAGGAATGTTTCAGGCTGGAAGAGAATGGGAAAACATTCATAGTATTGAAAGAAAAAAACTGTCCAAGAACACCATGCCCAGTGAAGCTATTAGAAATGGATAGGCAGGCTCTCTGAACAAACAAAAGCTAAGGGAATTTATTACTGCTAGATCTGTCTTAAAAGACTATGAGAAGAAACAAAAGTATGCTAATTAATATAATTAAAAAAGACAGTCTAAAATTCACTGGTAATGATAAACATATAGTTAAAGATAGATTCTGTAATAGGGTAATGGTACATAATTCTCTTACACTCCTAGTTTACAAGTTAAACACTGTAGAAAAAATAACCATAACTACCATTATCTGCTACTAGTTATACAACACAAAATATGTAAATTATAATGACCTAAAATGTGAGAGAAAGATGTAAGAGTGTAACACTTAAGGATTTTATTAAAGTTAAGTTGTTATTAGTTTAAAATAGTATATTATAATTTTGAGATGTTTTACGTAAGCCTCATGGTAACCACAAGGCAAATATCTGTAGTAATTCTACAAAAGAACATGATAAAGCCAAAGAATTCACCAAAACAAAACAAAACAAACACCAGCAGGATAAGAAACAAGGAACACTATCTACAAAACAACCAGAAAATAATTAACAAAATGGTAATAGTAAGTCCTTACCAATTAATAATTGCTTTAAATGTAAGCAGAGTAAATTCTCTAATCAAAAGACATAGAATGTCTGAATGGATAAAAACATCAAGATCCAACAGTATGCTGTCTACCAGAGCCTCACTTTAGCCTTAAAGACTAAGAGACTGAAAGTGAAAGGATGGGAAAAGACATTTCAAACAAAAGGCAACCAAACCAAACACAACAAGGGTACCTAAAATTTTATTTTACAAATTAGACAAACTCAAAATGGTAAAGAGGCAAAGGTCATTATATAATGATAAAGCAGTCAATACATCTAGAAGATATAATTGTAAGTACTTGTGTGTCCACTATTGGTGTACCTAATATATAAAGCAAAAACAGAGCTAAAAGGAGAAATAAATAACAATATAGTAATAGTTGGGGACTTTAATACCCACTCTCAACAATGGATATATCCTCCAGATATTTAATAAGCTAATAGACATATAGAACATTCCATCTGACAACAGAATACATATTCTTTTTAAGTGAACATGGAACATTTTCTAGGATAGACCATAACACAAATCTCAGCAAGTTCAAGAAGACTGAAATCATACCAAGTATCTTCTTAACACAGTGGTATGAAACTAGAAATCAATAAGAAGAAGAAACCTGGAGAGTTTATGAATACATGGAAATTAAACAGCACCCTCCTGAACTACCAATGGATCAAGGAAGAAATTAATGGGGAAATAAGAATCTTGAGATAACAAAAATGGAATATACACAAACTTATGGGATGTAGCAGAAGAAGTTTTAATAAGAAAGTTAATAGCAATAATGAAGAAGCAAGAAAGAGCTCAAATGAGTAACCTAACTCTACCCCTTAAGGAACTAGGAAAGGAAGAACAAAGTGATCCCAAAGTAGACAGAAGTAAAGAAAATAGTAAAGCTTAGAGCAGAATATATAGAGAACAGGATAACAAATTAACCAAACTAAGAGTTCTTTAAAAAGATAAACAAATTTGATAAATTTTAAACTAGACCAATCAAGGAAAAAAGACAGAGGACCCAAGTCAACAAAATTAGATATGAAGAGGGAGAAATTACATTTGCTACCAGAGAAGGAATCATAAGAGATTACTAAGAACAACTATACACCAACAAACTGGATAGCCTAAATGAAAGGGAAATATTCTTAGAAGCCTACAAACTTCCAAAATTGAATCAGGAAGAAAGTCTGAATAGATCAATTTCCGGTAAGGAGGTTGTGTCAGTAATCCAAAATCTCCCAACAAAGAAAACCCCAGTACCAGATGACTTCACTGAAGCATTTCAAGAAGAATTAACACCAATTCTACTCAAACTCTTCAAAAAACTCAGAAGCAGGAACATTCCCAAACACATTTAATGAGACTTGAATCACCTTGATTCCAAGGCCAAAAAAAGGACACTGCCATAAAGTCAAACTGTAGACCACTATCCCTGATGAACACAGATGGAGACCTTCTCAGTAAAATGTTAGCAAACAGAATTGGTTTAAGGATCACTCAACATGAACAAGTGAGATCTTTAGCTTGGATGCAAGGATGGTTCAGCATAATGCAAATAAATGTGATACATAAGGAAAAATTCTGAGATGTCCTAAAATGTAAGGGTCAAAAAAGTGGGGGGAAAGGCAAAGGAGGGTAATCAGTCAATAGCTGGGGGCCATAGCTAATCAGAAACTCCACATTCCTGAGTGAAGTCATTCATTAATTATCTAGATTTATAGAACCACTGCATCATGAATAGTGCATCATAAACAACCAATACACAAGCCTTCTACCTATCCCAGGATTTTCCCTGCTTAATGTTAGCTCCAACTTCTTTATCTATATCCAGTGTAAATTTACAGAATTTTCTTCTTTGAGACTCCATATAAATGTTCTCATTTCTTGAGTCTGGTAGATGAGTTTTTTCTTGCTTCTGGTGAAGCAGAAACTTCCTGTCCCAGGACTTAGTCCTTTTCCTGGCTAGCATCTGGAATGGCTCAATAAACCCTTTTCTTTTTTATTTCAGAGATTTCTCAGCTTCCAGAGTTTTGATTTGTCATACATCCCATTAACAGAATGAAAGGATTCCTAAGATCATCTTAATACATGCAGAAAAGCATTTGACAAAGTTCGACATCCATTCATAATAAAAACTCTTAACATTAGGCATAGAAGGGATATATATCAACATAATAAAGGCCATATGAGATAATCCCATAACTAATATTATACTCGATGGTGAAAGGTAAAAGATTTTTGTCTAAGATAAGAATAAGATAAAGGTACTCACTCTCACTACTCCTAATCAACATAGTACTGCAAATTTTTGCCATAGCAAACAGACAAGAAAAAAAATAGGCATCAGAATTGGAAAGAAATAAAACTGTCACTGTTTTCAGATGACACGATGATACTATATGCAAAAAAAAAATCCTAAAGACTACACCAAAACTTTTTCAATCTTATCAATGAATAGTTGCATACCAAAATCAGTAGCATTTCTGTATGCTAACAATGAATTATCTGAAAAAGAAATAAAAGACTGATCTCATTTAAAGTGGTATTCAACACAAATAATAAACCTAACCAAGGAGATGAAAGATTTCTAATGTGAAGCTATAAGAGATTAATGAGAGAAATCAAAGAAGATACAGATAAGTGGAAAGGTATCCTATGTTCATGGATTGGAAGAACATTATTAAAATGTCCATACCACGAAAATCCATCTATAGATTCAATGCAATCCCCAGCAAGATCCCCAAAATATTCTAAAATTTATATGGAACTGAGTAAGACCCTGAACCCAAAACAATCTCGAGAAGAAAGAATTAAGCAGGAGACATCACTCTTCCTGTTTTCAAGCTACCCTCTAAAGTTATAGTAATCAAAACAATATGGTACAGCTCTTTCTGGGAAGATGCGCGTGAGCAGGGCAGCGAAAATCTCCTCCCAAAACCATATATCTGTGAAAATATAACAAATACAACTATTCCTAAAAGAGAGACCAGAAGATACAGTACAACAGCCAGGCTACAGCTACACCTGCAAGAACTCAGCGCCTCACGAAGCGGGTAAGATACAAAACCATGACCCGGCGGGACCCGAGCACTCCCCCACCCCAGTGCACCGGCAGGAGGAAAAGAATCAGAGTGGGGAGGGAGTGGAAGAACAGGCACGCCAAATAACCAGCCCTGGTGAGCTGCACCGGGAGCACAGACACACAGTGCTTGGTGTATCGGACATTAGAGAAATGGAAGGGCAGGATCTGAGACGGAGACTGCAAGCAGGTACCCTCAGCCGGCTCCCTGGGACAAAAGAAAAGCAGGGACTTTTTTAAAAGTCTTAAAGAGACAAGGGCCCAACAGGGGAACAAAATTGTCCCAGCGTATTCAGCCCAGCAGGATGGGAGTCGTGGGGAATTTTGGAGCCCCTGGCCGGCAGCCGGGCAAAGCAGTCACGCCAAGGCTTCCCATAGAGATCAGCAGCCTGCCATTTGTTCCCCCATGGCTGGCGCTGCAAAGGGTCCAGCTGAGCCACCACTGCGGCAGAACAATGGAGGAGCAGCCACGCCCACAGCAACCTCACAGAATCTACTCCTGGCTGGCATGCAGCTAAGTGGGAAGGGGTCCAGAACCCATAACAAGGGCTGGAAAGCACCAACGGGACGAGAAGGCACTCAGCGAGACTGCAAACCCCCGCAGTGCTATAGGCTAGGCTGAGGGCGACCCCTCACACAGGCAGCTCAGGAGATTATCCCAGAGACTGCCTCCCAGTGTCCTAGAAACCAGTTCAGGCCCCAGAGAAGGGCAAGGAGAACAAGCAGGAAGAGAATTTGTTCTTCCAGCTGACACATGTGGCAACTACAAGCGACCACTTCTATCACCATGAAAACACAGAGGAATATGGTGCAGACAAGGATGACACAGACAACCCAAGAGAGAGGGCCTGATGGGATAGACTTACACAATCTTCCTGAAAAAGAATTTAGAATAAAAGTCATAACCATGCTGATGGGTATACAGAAAAATATGCAAGAGCTAAGGGAGGAAATGAGGAGAGATATTACAGAAATGAGACAGCCGATTGATGGGCTGAAGAGCAGACTGGACGAGGTGCAAGAGACTGTTAATGGAATAGAAATCAGAGAACAGGAATACAGAGAAGCTGAGGCAGAGAGAGATAAAAGGATCTCTATGAATGAAAGAATATTAAGAGAACTGCGTGACCAATCCAAATGAAACAATATTCGCATTATAGGAGTACCAGAAGAAGAAGAGAGAGAAAAAGGGATAGAAAGTGTCTTTGAAGAAATAATTGCTGAGAACTTCCCCAAGCTGGGGAAGGAAATAGTCTCTCAGACCACGGAAGCCCACAGATCTCCCAACATGAGGGACCCGAGGAAGACAACACCAAGACACATAATAATTAAAATGGCAAAGATCAAGGATAAGGACAGACTATAAAAAGCAGCTAGAGAGAGAAAAAAGATCACATACAAAGCAAAACCCATCAGGCTATCATCATACTTCTCAGAAGAAACTTTACAGGCCAGAAGGGAGCGGCATGACATATTTAATGCAATGAAACAGAGGGGCCTCAAACCAAGAATCCTCTTTCAAGCAAGATTATTATTTAAATTTGAAGCAGGGATTAAACAATTTCCAGATGAGAAAAACTTGAGGAAATTTACCTCTACAAACCAACCATACACTGTATTTTGAGAGACAGATATAGATGGAAAATGCTCCTAAGATTAAACAGCTGTCACCAGAAAAAATAAAAACACACTAAAGGAAGTAGACCAGTTAATTACTAACCAAATGAAAAATTATATCAACTATCCCTAAAATCAGTCTAGCAATACAGAAAGAATACAGAATATGACACAATACATAAAGAATGGAGGAGGAAGAAAAAAAGAGAAAAAGAAGCTTTAGACTGTGTTTGAAATAACATAATAAGGGAGTTAAGTTAGATTGTTAGATGGTAAAGAAGTTAACCTTGAATCGTTGGTAGCCACTTACTGCCGTTGTAGGAATCTAAAACCTACAATGGCAGTAAGTACATAACTATCGATAATCACCCTTATGTAAATGGAATTAATGCACCAATCAAAAGACACAGAGTTACAGAATGGATAAAAAAACAAGACCTGTCTATAGGTTGCCTACAAGAGACTAACTTCAAACCAAAGACATACACAGACTAAAAGTGAAAGGATGGAAAAAGACATTTTATGCAAACAATGGGGAGAAAGAAGCAGGAGATGCAGTACTTAGATCAGACAAAATAGATTTCAAAACAAAGAAAGTAACAAGAGACAAAGAAGGGCATTACATAATGATAAAGGGGTCAGCCCAACAAGAGGATATAACCATTATAAATATCTATGCACACAACATAGGAGCACCTACATATGTGAAACAAATACTAACAGAATTAAAGGGAGAAATAAAATGCAATGCATTCAGTGTAGGAGACTTAAATACACCACTCACTCCAAAGGACAGATCAACCAGACAGAAAATATGTAAGGAGACAGAGGAACTGAACAACACATTAGAATGAATGGACCTAACAGACATCTACATAAAACTCCACCCAAAAGCAGCAGGATGCACATGCTTCTCAAGTGCACATGGAACATTTTCAAGAATAGATCATATACTAGACCACAAAAAGAGCCTCAGTAAATTAAAAAAGATTGAAATTGTACCAGCCAGCTTCTCAGATCACAAAGGTATGAAACTAGAAATAAATTCCTCAAAGAAAATGAAAAAGCCCACAAACACACGGAGGCTTAAAAACATGCTCTGGAATAATCAATGGAACACAAACAAATAAAAACAGAGGTCAAGCAATATATAGAATGAAATAAAAACAATAATTCAATATTGCAAAATCTGTGGGATGCAGCAAAGGCCATGCTAAGTGGGAAGTATACTGCAATACAGGCTTACCTTAGGAAGGAAGGAAGATCCCATAACAACAGTCTAAACTCACAATTAATAAAATACAAAAAGAAGATCAAATGAGGCCAAAAATCAGAAGAAGGAGGGGCATAATAAACATCAGAGCAGAAATAAAGGAAATTGAGAAGAATAAAGCAAAAGAAAGAATCAATGAGGAGAGAATTAAAGATGGTGGCATGAGAGTGAGACAGAGGTTTCCTCCTAAAACCACATATAATATGAAAATATAATTAATCCATCTAATCCTGAAAGAGCAACAGGAAAGAGGGCTGGGACAAACTGCATACACCTGAGAGAAGAATAAACATCACAGAACAGGGTAACATAACAAAGCTGTGGCCTAGCGGGACCCAAGGCCTTCCACCACCCCAGCTCACCAGCAGGAGAAAGAGAAACACAATGGGGAGGGAGTGGAGGCCTAGGACTGATGAATACCTAACTCTGGAGATCTGATCTGGGAACACAAACCTACATTTCATGGTATTTTCATTGTACTCTCGTAATTGGGGATTGGAAAGCTAAGACAGGCAGAATACCTGGAGAGACTGAGTTTCTAGCTGCTTGTGGAAATCAGGGATCCATATCTGGCTGCTCTGGGGCAAAAGAAAGGTTGGCAGTCTGAGAGACTTCCTAACAGCAAGAGGGCTTCTAAAGGGGCAAGGATTGCTCAGAGCTTACTGCTTAGGAGAAAGGACAGGTAGACAAAATTGTCCAGGAGCACTATGCCCAGCAGGTTGGGAACTTTCACAATCTTCAGGAGCCCCAGCTTAATGACTGGCTACAAAGCTCCAAGGACCCCATCTGTGAGCATTTCTCCTGGCAAGCCCCACCTGACTCGCAAACCAACAAACCATACCCAGGTGTTAGGTTAGGCAGAGGGAAGCCCCATGTACAGAAACCACAAATGAAAAGCTCAGAGGCTTATACCTGTGAGCTTGGCTCACTGGTTCTGGCAGTGGAGAAAGGAATACCAGCCAGGAAGCCAGAAACAGCTCTCCTCCCCGCCCCAGGCAGCAATACTGCTCCCCTGTAACCCCTGACATTGCTTCATGGGCTGAGAACCGCAAGAAAGTAGAGCTTCTTGGCACTAGAGGGCGCCATATACAAATGAAACACCAAAAGAACCAAGTTCAAAGTAAAATTATGAATACAATCCCTGAGAAAGTTTCAAATGAAATCGACTTCATGAACCTGCCTGAAAGGGATTTGAAAATAAAAACCATTGAAATGTTCATTGAGATATCAAAAAATACTGAAGAACTCATGAATGAACTCCGGTCAGAGATCCAATCATTACGGAAAAGAGTATCAAAAATGAAACATACTCAAGTGCACATGGAACATTCTCCAGAATAGACCACACACTAGGCCACAAAAAGAACCTCAGTAAATTCAAAAATATTGAAATCCTACCAACCAACATCTCAGATCACAAAGTTATAAAACCAGAAATAAAATTCAAAAGAAATCAAAAAGCCTCACAAATATATGGAGACTTAACAACATGCTCCTAACTAATCAATAGGTTAATGACCAAATCAAAACAGAAATCAAAGAATATATGGAGACTAACGACAACAACAACACAAAGCCACAACATTTGTGGGACGCAGCAAAGACAGTTCTAAGAGGAAAATGTATTGCAATCCAGGCCTATTTAAAGTAGGAAGAACATTTCCAAATGAATAGGCTGAAGACACAATTACTGAAATTGGAAAAAGAAGAACAAATGAGGCCCAAAGTCACCAGAAGGAGGGACATAATAAAGATCAGAGAAGAAATAAATAAAATTGAGAAGAATGAAACAATAGAAAAAATCAATGAAACCAAGAGCTGGTTCTTTGAAAAAATAAACAAAATAGATAAACCCCTAGCCAGATTCATTAAGAGAAAAAGAGAATCTACACACATAAACACAATCAGAAATGAGAAAGGAAAAATCACGACGGACCCCAAAGAAATACAAAGAATCATAAGAGAATATTATGAGACTCTATATGCTAACAAGCTGGAAAACATAGAAGAAATGGACAAATTCTTAGAAAAATACAACCTTCCAAGACTGACCAAGCAAGAAACAGAAAAATTAAACAGACCAATCACCAGCAACGAAATTGAATTGGTAATCAAAAAACTACCCAAGAACAAAACCCCTGGGCCTGATGGATTCACCTCTGAATTCTACCAGACATATAGAGAAGAAATAACACCCATTCTCCTTAAAGTATTCCAAAAAATAGAAGAGGAGGGAATACTTCCAAACTCATTCTATGAAGCCAGCATCACTCTAATACCAAAACCGGGCAAAGACCTCACCAAAAAAGAAAATTACAGACCAATATCCCTGATGAATGTAGATGTAAAAATACTCAACAAAATATTAGCAAACCGAATTCAAAAATACATCAAGAGGATCATACACCATGATCAAGTGGGATTCATCCCAGGGATGCAAGGATGGTACAACATTCGAAAATCCATCAACATCATCCACCACATCAACAAAAAGAAGAACAAAAACCACATGATCATCTCCATAGATGCTGAAAAAGCATTTGACAAAATTCAGCATCCATTCCTGATTAAAACTCTCAACAAAATGGGTATAGACGGCAAGTACATCAACATCATAAAGGCTATATATGACAAACCCACAGCTAACATCATACTTAATGGTGAGACGCTGAAAGCTTTTCATCTAAGATCGGGAACAAGACAGGGATGCCCACTCTTTCCACTGTTATTCAACATAGTACTGGAGGTCCTAGCCATGGCAATCAGACAAAAAAAGACATACAAGGCATCCAGATTGGTAAAGAAGAAGTCAAATTGTCACTATTTGCGGGTGACAGATACTGTACATAAAAAACCCTAAAGAGTCCACTCCAAAACTATTACAACTAATATCTGAATTCAGCAAAGTTGCAGGATACAAAATTTACACACAGAAATCTGTTGCTTTCCTATACACTAACGATGAACTAACAGAAAGAGAAATCAGAAAAACAATTCCATTCACAATTGCATCAAAAAGAATAAAATACCTAGGAATAAACCCAGTGAAGGAAGTGAAAAACCTGTACTCTGAAAACTACAAGAAACTCCTAAGAGAAATTAAAGAGGACACTAACAAATGGAAGTACATCCCATGCTCTTGGCTAGGAAGAATAAATACTGTCAAAATGACTATACTACCTAAAGCAATCTACATATTCAACGCAATCCCTATCAAACTACCAACAGCATTCTTCAATGAACTGGAACAATAATTCTAAAATTCATATGAAACCACAGAAGACCCCGAATAGCCAAAGCAATCCTGAGAAGGAGGAATAAAACAGGAGGAATTATGCTCCCTGACTTCAAGCTCTACTACAAAGCTACAGTAATCAAGACAATTTGGTATTGGCACAAAAACAGACCCACAGACCAGTGGAACAGAGTAGAAAATCCAAACATTAACCCAAACATATACAGTCAATTAATATTTGATAAAGGAGCCTTGGATATACAATGGGGAGATGATAGCCTCTTTAGCAGCTGGTGTTGGAAAAAGTGGACAGCTACATGTAAGAGAATAAAACGGGACTACCGTCTAGCCCCATACACAAAGGTAAACTCAAGGTGGATCAAAGACCTGAATGTAAGTCATGAAACCATAAAACTGTTAGAAAAAACATAGGCAAAAATCTCTTGGACATAATCATGAATGATTTCTTCATGAACATATCTCCCCGGGCAAGGAAAACAAAAGCAAAAATGAACAAGTGGGACTATTTCAAGCTGAAAGGCTTCTGTACAGCAAAGGACACCATCAGTAGAACAAAAAGACATCCTACAGCATGGGAGAATATATTCATAAATGACATATCTGATAAGGGGTTGACACCCAAAATATATAAAGAACTCACGCACCATAACAAACAAAAAGCAAATAATCCAATTAAGAAATGGGCGGAGGCCATGAAAAGACACTTCTCTAAAGAAGAAATTCAGATGGCCAACAGGCACATGAAAAGATGCTCCATATCACTAATCATCAGAGAAATGCAGATTAAAACCACAATGAGATATCACCTCACACCAGTGAGGATGACCAACATCCAAAACACAAACAACAACAAATGTTGGCGAGGATGTGGAGAAAAGGGAACCCTCCTACACTGCTGGTGGGACTTCAAATTAGTTCAACCATTGTGGGAAGCATTATGGAGGTTCCTCAAAAAACTCAAAATAGAAATACCATTTGACCCAGGAATTCCACTCCTAGGAATTTACCCTAAGACTGCAGCAGCCCGGTTTGAAAAAGACATATGCACTCCTATGTTTATCGCAGCATTATTTACAATAGCCAAGAAATGGAAGCAACCTAAGTGTCCATCAGTAGATGAATGATTAAAGAAGATGTGGTACATATACACAATGGAATATTATTCAGCCATAAGAAGATAACAAATCCTACCATTTACAACAACATGGATGGAGCTAGAGGGTATTATGCTCAGTGAAATAAGCCAAGCGAAAAAAGACAAGTCTCAAATGATTTCACTCATATGTGGAGTATAAGAACAAAGAAAAAAAACTGAAGGAACAAAATAGCAGCAGACTCACAGAACCCAAGAATGGACTAATAGTTACCAAAGGGAAAAGGACTGGGGAAGATGGGTGGGAAGGGAGGGATAAGAGGGAAAAAGGGGCATTACGATTAGCCGACATAATCTTGGGGGGGCACGGGGAGAGCTGTACAACTCAGAGAAGACAACTAGTGATTCTATAGCATCTCACAATGCTGATGGACAGTGACTGTAATGGGGTGTGTGGGGGGGAACTGATGAAGGGGTAGTTTAATAACCATAAAATTGCACATGTAATTTTAGATTAATGATACCAAAATAAATTTTATAAAAAATGTGAAACATACATAGGAAGGTTTTTAAAGCAGATTAAATATGGTGGAGGAGATGATAAATGAAATAGAAATTAGAGAAGAGGAATACGAAGAAGCTGATGCATAGGGAGAAATAGGATCTCTAAGAATGAAAGAATATAGAGAGAACTGTGTGACCAATCCGTAAAGAACAATATTTGGATTATAGGGGTACCAGAAGAAGAAGAGAGAGAAAAAGGGATAGAAAGTGTCTTTGAGGAGATAATTGCTGAAAACGTCCCCAGTGTGGGGGAGAAGGTAGTCTCTCATGCCATGGAGGTGCACAGATATCCCAACACAAAGGACCCAAGAAAAACCACATGGAGACATATAGTAATAAAAATTTCAAAGATCTAGGATAAGGACAGATTATTAAAAGCAGCCAGAGAGAGAAATAAGATCACATAGAAAGGAAAGCCCATCAGACTATCATCAGACTTCTCAACAGAAACCTTACAGGCCAGAAGGGAGAGGCATGATATATTTAATACAATGAAGCAGAAGGGCCTTGGACCAAGAATACTTTATCTGGCAAGATTATCATTTAAATTTGAAGGAGTGATTAAACAATTTTCAGGTAAGGAATAGATGAGAGAATTTACCTCCGTCAAAATGTCGCTACAGTGTATTTTGGAGGGACTGCTATAGATGGAAGTATTCCTAATGTATAATAGCTATCACCAGAGGTAATAAAACCACAGTAAAGAAAGTAGAACACTTAATTACTAAGCAAATGCAAAATTAAATGAACTATCCCCAAAGTCAATCAAAGGATAGATAAAGAGTACAGAATGTGATGCCTAATAAATAAAGAATGGAGAAGGAAGAAAAAAAAGAACCTTTAGATTGTGTATCTAATAGCATATTAAGTGAGTTAAGTTAGACTCTTAGATTGTAAGGAAGTTAATTTTGAACCATTGGTAACCACGAATCTAAAGGCTGCAATGGCAATAACTACATACCTATCGATAATCATCCTAAATGTAAATGGTCTGAATGCACCAATCAAAAGACACTGAGTCATTGAATGGATAAAAAAACAAGACCCATCTATATGCTGCCTACAAGAGACTCACTTCAAACACAAAGACACAGAGACTGAATGTGAAGAGATAGAAAAAGATATTTCATGCAACTAATAGGGAGAAAAAAGCAGGAGTTTCAGTACTTGTATCAGACAAAATAGATTTCAAAACAAAGTTGCAAAAGACAAAGAAGGACATTACCTAATGATAAAGGAGTCAATCCAACAAGAAGATATAACCATTATAAATATCTATGCACCCAACACAGGATCACCTACAATGAGAAAGAAATACCAACAGAATTAAAAGTGGAAACAGAATGCAATACATTAATTCTAGGGGCTTCTACACACCACTCACTCCAAAGGACATATCAACCAGACAGAAAATAAGTAAGGAGACAAAAGCACTGAACAGCACATTAAAACATATGGACCTAACAGACATCTACAGAAATCTACACCCAAAAGCAACACAATACACATTCTTCTCAAGTGCACATGGAACATTTTCAAGAATAGATCATATCCTAGGCCATAAAAAAGAGCTTCAGTAAATACAAAAAGATTAAAATTGTACCAACCAGCTTCTCAGAAAAAAAAGGTATGAAAGTAGAAATAAATTACACAAAGAAAATGAAAAATCCCACAAACACATGGAGGCTTCACAACATGCTCCTCAATAACCAATGGATCAATGACCAAATAAAACAGAGATCAAGCAATACATGGAGACAAATCACAACAATAATTCAACACCGCAAAATCTGTAGGATGCAGTGAAGGCCATGCTAAGAGGAAAGTATATTGCAATACAGGCCTACCTCAGAAAAAAAGAACCATCCCATATGAACTGTCTAAACTCACAATTAATGAAACTAGGAAAAGAAGAACAAATGAGGCCCAAAGTCAGTAGAAGGAGGCACATAATAAAGATTAGAGCAGAAATTTAAAAAAACGAGAAGAATAAAACCGTAGAAAGAATCAATGAAAGCAGGAGCTGGTTTTCGAGAAAAAAAAAAACAAAATAGATAAACCCCTAGCCAGTTGTACAAAGAAAAAAAGAGAGTCTATACAGATAAACAGAAACAGAAATGAGAAAGGATAAATCACTACGGACACCACAGAAATACAAAGAATTACTGGAGAATACTATGAAAACTTATATGCTCACAAACTGGATAACCTAGAAGAAATGGACAGCTTTCTAGAAAAAAACAACCTGCCAAGGCTGACACACAAAGAAACAGAAAATCTTAACAGACCTATTACCAGCAATGAAACTGGACTGCTAATCAAACAACTACCTAAGAACAAAATCAAAGGACCAGATGGTTTCACTGCTTAAATTTATCAAACATTTACTGAAGACCTAATACCAATTCTCTTTAAAGTTTCCAAATAGAAGAATAAGGGGGAATAATTGCAATCTCATTCTATGAGGCCAGCATCACTCTAATACCAAAACCAGACAAAGACACCACAAAAATAGAAAATTACAGACCAACCTCCCTGATGAACATAGATGCAAAAATACTCAACAAATTATTAGCAAACCGAATTCAGAAATACATCAAAAAGATCATCCATCATGATCCACTGGGATTCATCCCAGGGATGCAAGGATGGTACAACATTCAAAAATCCATCATAATCCACCACATCAACAAAAAGGACAAAAAACATATGATCATCTACATAAATGCTGAAAAAGCATTTGACAAAATTCAACACCCATTCATGAAAAACTCCCAACAAAATAGGTATAGAGGGCAAGTACCTCAACATAATAAAGGCCATATATGACAAACCCAAAGCCAACTTTATACTTAACAGTGAGAAGCTGAAAGCTTTTCCTTTAAGATCGGAACAAGACAAGGATGCCCTCTCTCCATGCTTCTATTCAACATAGTACTGGACGTCCTAGCCATAGCAATCAGACAACACAAAGACATAAAAGACATCCAGATTGATAAGGAACAAGTTAAACTGTCCCTGTTTGCAGTTGATATGATAATGTACATAAAAAACACTAAAGAATCCACTCCAAAACTACTCGATCTAATATATGAATTTAGCATGCTGCAGGATACAAAAATAATATGCATAAATCTGGGCATTCCTATATACTAACAATGAACTAGCATAGAGAGAAATCAGGAAAACAATTCCATTCACAACTGCATCAAAAAGAATAAAATACCTAGGAATAAACCTAACCAAGGAAGTGAAAGACCTATACTCTGAAAACTACAAGACACTCATGAGAGAAATTAAAGAAGATACCAATAAATGGAAACACATCCTGTGCTCATGGATAGGTAGAATTAATATTGTCAAAATGGCCATCCTGCCTAAAGCAATCTACAGATTTAATGCCATTCCTATCAAAATACCAACAGCATTCTTCAATGAAGTAGAGCAAATCATTCTAAAATCCATATGGAACCATGAAAGACCCCAAATAGCGATAGCAGTCCTGAGAAGGAGAATAAAGCTGGGGGGATTACACTCCCCAAATTCAAGCTCTACTACAAAGCCACAGTACTCAAGACAATTTGGTACTGACACAAGAACAGACCCATACACAAATGGATCAGACTAGAGAGCCCTGATATAAACCTAAGCATATATGGTCAATTAATATATGATAAAGGAGCCGTGGATATACAATGGGGAAATGACTGCATCTTCAACATCTGGTGTATGCAAAACTGGACAGCTATATGCAAGAGAAAGAAACTGGATTATTGTTTAACTCCATACACAAAAGTAAACTCGAAATGGATCAAAGACCGGAATGTAAGTCATGAAAACATAAACTCTTAGAAGACATCATAGGCAAAAATCTCCTGAATATAAGCATGAGCAACTTCTTCCTGAATGCATCTCCTCAAGCAATGGACACAAAAGCAAAAATGAACACATGGGACAACATAAAACTAAAAAGCTTCTGTATAGCAAAGGACACCATCAAAAGAACAAAAAGGCATCCTACAGTATGGGAGAATATATTTGTAAATGACATATCTGACAAGGGGTTAACATCCAAAATATATAAAGAACTCACATGCTTCAACACCCTAAAAGTAAATAACCTGATTTAAAAATGGGCAGAGGATATGAAGAGACAATTCTCCTGAGATGAAATTCAGATGGCCAACAGGCACATGAAAAGATGCTCCACATCACTAATAATCAGACAAATGCAAATTAAACCCCCAATGAGTTAACACCTCACACCAGTAAGGATGGCCAGACATCTAAAAGACTACAAACAACAAATGCTGGCGAGGATGCAGAGAAAGGGGAACCCTCCTACACTGCTGGTGGGAATGTAAGCTAGTTCGACCATTGTGGAAAGCAATATGGATGGTCCTCAAAATTGAAAAATAGAAATACCATTTGACCTGGAAATCCCACTCCTTGGAATTTACCCAAAGAATACAACTTCTCAGATTCAAAAAGCCATATGCACCCCTATGTTTATCACAGCACTCTTTACCATACCCAAGAAATGGTAGCAACCTAACTGTCCATCAGTAGATGAATGAATAAAGAAGAGGTGGTACATATACACAATGGAATACTTTTCAGCCATACAAAAGAAACATCCTACCATTTGCAACAACATGGATGGAGCTGGAGGATATTATGCTTAATGAAATAAGCCACGCGGAGAAAGAAAAGTGCCAAATGATTTCTGTCATTTGTTGAGTATAACAACACAGCAAAATTGAAGGAACAAAATAGCAGCAGACTCAAGAGACTCCAAGAAGGGACTAGTGGTTACCAAACGGGATGGGTGTGGGAAGGTGGGTGTGGATGGTGGGGAACGGGATAGAGGGTTATTTTGTTTAGTACACATGGTGTGGGGGATCACAGGGATAACAGTGTAGCACAGAGAAGGCAAACAGTGAATCTGTGGCATCTTACTACACTGATAGTGACTGCATTGGGGTATGGATGTGGACTTGATAATATGGGTAAAAGTAGTAGCCACATTGTTTTTTCATGTGAAACTTTCATAAGAGTGTATATCAATAATACCTTAATAAAAAAATTTTAAAAAGAATGAATGAAAGCAGGAGCTGTATCTTCAAGAAAATTAACAAACAGGTAAACCCTTTGCCAGACTTATGAGGAAAAAATAAAGTCTACAAATGTAAACAGAATCAGAAATGATAAAGGAAAAACCACTATGGACACCCCTGAAATACAAAGAATTATTAGAGAATACGATGAAAAATCATATGCTAACAAATTGTATAATCTAGAAAAAATGGACAACTTTCTAGAAAAATACAACCTTCCAAAGCTGACCCAGAAACAGACAATCTGAATAGACCAATTACCAGCAAAGAAATTGAGTTGGTAATCAAAAAACTACCAAAGAACAAAACTTCTAGACCAGATGGCCTCACTGCTGAATTTTATCAAACATTTAGTGAAGACTTAATACTCATCCACCTTAAAGTTTTTGAAAACGTAGAAGAGGAGGGAATACTTCCCAACTCAATCTATAAGGCCAGCATCACTTTAATACCAAAACCAGGCAAAGACACCCCCAAAAAAGAAAATTACAAACCAGTATCTGTGATGAATATAGATGCAAAAATACTCAACAAAATATTAGCAAACTAAGTTAAAAAATACATCAAAAAGATCATCCACCATGATCAAGTAGGATTTATTTCAGGGATGCAAGGATGGTACAATATTTGATAATCCCTCAACATCATACACCACATGAACAAAAAGAAGGACAAAAACCACATGATCATCTCCATAGATGCTGAAAAAGCATTCAACAAAATTCAGCATCCATTCATGATAAAAACTCAACAAAATGGGTATAGAGGGCAAGTACCTCAACATAATAAAGGCCGTATATGACAAACCCACACCCTACATCATACATAACAGCATAAAGCTGAAAACTTTTCCTTTAAGACATGGAGCAAGACATGGATGCCCACTCCCACCACTTCTATTCAACATGGTACTGGAGGTCCTAGCCATGGCAATCAGACAACACAAAGAAATAAAAGGCATCCAGGTTGGTAAGGAAGAAGTTCCCCTCCCACTGTTTGCAGATGACATAATATTGTACATAAAAAAATCTAAATAACCCACACCAAGCATACTAGAATTAATAACTGAATTCAACAAAGTTTCAGGATACAAAATTAATACACAGAAATCTGTTGCATTCCTATACACTAACAATGAACTAGCAGAAAGAGAAATCAGGAAAACAATTACATAAAAAGAATTAAATACCTAAGAATAAATCTAACCAAAGCAGTGAAAAACCTATACCCTGAAATCTATAAGACACTCATGAGATAAATCGATGAAGACACCAATAAATGGAAATACATTCCATGCTCATAGATAGGAAGAATTAATATTGCCAAAATGGCCATCCTTCCCAAAGAAATTTACAGATTCTATGTAATCCCCATCGATATATCAACAGCATTCTTCAATGAACTAGAACAAATAGTTCTAAAATTCATATGGAACCACAAAAATCCCCGCATAGCCAAAGCAATCCTCAGAAGGATGAATAAAGCTTGGGCAATATGCTTCCTATGTTCAAGCTCTACTACAAAGCCACAGTAATCAAGAAAATTTGGTACTGGAACAAGAACAGACCCGTAGATCACTGGAACAGACTGGAGAGCCCTGATACAAACCCAAGCATATATGGTCAATTAATATACAATAAAGTAGCCATGGATATACAATGGGAAAATGACAGCCTCTTCAACAACTGTTGTTTGCAAAGCTGGACAGCTACACGTAAGAGAATGAAACTGGATTACTGTCTAAGTCCAGACACAAAAGTAAACTCAACATGGATCAAAGACCTGACTATAAGTCATAAAATCATAAAACTCTTAGAAGAAAGCATAGGCAAAAATCTATTGAATATAAATATGAGCAACTTTTTCTGAACACATCTCCCTGGGCAAGGGAAACAGAAGCAAAAATGAACAAATGGGACTACATCAAACTAAAAAGTTTCCATACAGCAAAGGGTACCATCAGTAAAATAAAAAGGCACCCTACAGTGTGGAAGAATATATTCATAAATGACATATCTGACAAGGAGTTAACATCCAAAATATATAAAGAACTCACACGCTTCTACACCCAAAAAAGCAAATAACCTGATTAAAAAATGGGCAGAGGATATGAGTAGACGCTTTCCCGAAGAAGAAATTCACACGGCCAACAGGTATATGAAAAGATGCTCCATATCATTAATTATCAGGGAAATGTAAATTAAAAACACAATGAGATATCACCTCACACCAGTTAGGACAGCCACAATCAAAAAGAAAAGGAACAGCAAATGTTGGCAAGGATGCGGAGAAAGGGGAACCCTCTTACGCTGCTCGTGGGAATGTAAATTACTTCTACAATTGTGGAAAGCAGTATGGAGGTTCCTCAAGAAACTAAAAATAGAAATACCATTTGACCCTGGAATTCCACTCTAGGAATTTACCCACAGAACACAAGATCCCAGATTCAAAAAGACATGTGCACTCCTATGTTTATTGGAGCACTATTAAAAATAGCCAAGACATGGAAGCAACCTAAATGTCCATCAGTAGATGAATGGATAAAGAAGATATGGTACATATACACAATGGAATATTATTCAGCCATAAGAAGGAAACAAATCCTACCATTTGCAACAACATGGATGGAGCCAGAGGGTATTATGTTCAGTGAAATAAGCCAGGTGGGGAAAGATGAGAACCAAGTGATTTCTCTCATTGTGGGGTCTAACAAAGCAAAACTGAAGGAACAAAACAGCAGCAGACTCTGAGACTCCAAGAAGGGACTAATTGTTACCAAGGGAAAGGGGGTGTGTTAGGGTGGGTGGGGAGGGAGGGATAAGGGGATTGAGAAGCATTGTGATTGGCACACATGGTGTGGGGTTATTACAGGGAAGAGAGTGTAGCACAGAGAAGACAAGTAGTGACAATGACTGATGGACAATGACTGCAATGGGGTGTTGGGGAGACTTGATAATATGGGTGAATGTTGTAACCACAATGTTGCTCATGTGAAACCTTAATAAGAGTGTATATCAGTGATGCCTTAATAAGAAAAAATGCGTGGCACTGGTGAAGAATTTTCAGAGCACCTAACAAAAATGAAGCCCCTATAATTTTCCATAGAAAAGAATAAGTGAAAGAATCAAGTTACCTATGAAAAAACAGGAGTCAGATTATTATCTACTTGTATTCAAAGCAATAGATTCTGGAATAAGATAAGGCAAATCCTTTAAGAACTTATGGAAAATTCTACACTTAAACTTTATTGAACTTTAAAATGTTATTTCTGAATCATCTCTTCTGAAAAAAATTACTTGAAAAGAGGGATATTGGATATGTAATCAAACAAGTTAGAACTGATTATAAATTTCAAATGGAATTCATTTTAAGAACATTTTAGATAACACATAGTATTTATTCCCCTCTCTCCTGACTTAGAATTTTTAGGGAAAAAAATATCTGTGAAGAAATTCATGGTCCAAATATGAAATTGCCTGTAACACTTCGAATTAACTTTGTAACAACAAATCCTGCTGGGATTTTGATCCAGAAGTGAACTAAATCTTTCAGTTTGGGATACATCAACATCTTAAAATTTTGAGTCTTCTGATGCATAAAATGATATAACACTTTACTCCGGAGTTTCTCAACCTTAACACTATGGACATTTCAGATCAGACTATTATTTGTTGGGAAGGGCTATCTAGTACCTTATCAGTTGTTAAGGCAGCATAAGCTACCCTCCCAAATTATGACAATCAATAATGTCTCCAGAGTTTGTTAAATGCCCTCTTGGGGCAAAATTGCCCCTCATTGAGAACAACTGTTCTTAAGTTATACACTATAAGTTATAGAGCTCAGAGAAAAAAGGATACACTATAGAATATGGTACAGTCACAGATGTCCCATCATATAAATATCATCTATGACTGAAAACGGGATGAGAGTGATGATCAAAAGTGCCCAAAACATTTGAGGATAAAATGGCCAAAAATTTGTCCCAAATTAGTGAAAAACATAAACCAACAAATGAGGAAGTCTAGTGAAACTCAGGCAGGATAAATCCGAAGATTACTAAAAACATATCCTGGATAAAAGGTTAAAACCAAAATTTAATAGCAACTGTTGAAGGTGCCAGAAAAAAAGTCATATTTAGTAAAATAACAAGCATAAAAGCTGATTTTTTCATTAGCAACGAAAGCCAGAAGACAATGGAATGAAATCTTTAAAATGCTGAAAAAGAAAACAGAATTATAGACTCAGTGAAAACCTCTTCCAAAAACTGAACTTGAAATAAAGACTTTAGGAAAATCTGGGACAATTTATGATTAACAGCTAGCAATCCATGAAATGTTACAGAGTTCTTTCAGCTGAGGACAAATGATTCCAGATGGAAGCCTGAATCTTTAGAGATAAATAAAAATTATTGGAAATGGCAAATATATATGTTTTTAAAAAGATAATGATTTCTTAAAAGACATATAATAACAGTGGTATGGTAGAGTTTATAATACATAGAACTATAACAGATAACAGTAAGACAAAGTACAGGAAGGTAGACAAATGCAATTTTACTATTACAAGGTACGCTGAGAAACTCCATTTGTTAATAATATTGTTTCCTTACTCAGCTTTATTCTTAGAGTGGGAAGAAAATGCTTTAAATCTCCACAATCTGGGGCACTGTTTCTCTGGATACGCTTGGTAGTAATTTTTGCAGGCAGCTGTAATGCATTCCAAATGTCAGTGTTCCCAAAAATTGTTTTTTGAAAGACAATCACTGTTGATTTAGCTGCTTACAGCTAGTTTCTAATGACTTCTGCCAAGTTTCACAATCTCTCAATCACATTTTAAGGGAAAACTAGTATTCATCTATCCTAGATTTCTTCCACAGATATTTCAGAGCCTAATAGTTTCAATACATTTTACAAACTACATTTTTCCTGTTTCTTGATGACAATTAATGGCCAGGACAATTCTATGGAGTAGCTTTCAAACTTAATGAAAAACTTATTTCACTCACTGATACTAAATTATCTTTTTCCCTCCCTTAGTTTCTTTATATCCTGAGATATCTCTTGACTATTATAAGAGTTTCAACAAACTTTCAGGCTAAAGACCTCCAATCTAGAAATGATATGGACATTAATGAATTCTAGTTTCTCATATCAAGGACAGGTATGGAGAAATACCTGAAAATACAGAGACAGAGTGTATACAGTCAAACTTCTTATTCCCTGGCCGCCTCTAACTGTTGACACAAAGGCTACTTTTGTGGAAATTCACCAGATTTAGATAACTGATTAACCATACCCTTAAAGAGAACACTGCTTGTTTAATATACAGAAAAGAAACAGTGTTCAAGAATTGATCAGTGACTACACAGCAGCTGTCAGGTAAGGTCAGTGCAAAGCTCATTTTTGTTCTTTCTTTTATTAGGAATTGTGGGAGTAAGACAACCACAGAAATTATATCAGTCTAGAACCTTCCACTCCATCTTGAATTGCTTCACAAGTATATTCATCAAAATTACAGAGTAAAATATACATGCAGTAAAATTAAATCACACAGTTAGACTTAATCACCTGGGCCATATCCTCCTAGTTGACAAATTTCAAGTATACCCAAGGTGACTAGTTCAAAAACTTGGTGCTTCTTGGGAATATATTAATGCTTTCACAATAGAGGATATCAACTGCTGTACTTCTGTTATTAGTTAAATATTTATATGCATGACTTTAGTGTTTTGAAAATGTCGTTATAAAACAAATATATTGTTTCTTCAAAAGAAAAGCATTAAGATAATTTCCTTACAGGAATTAGGGTTTTTTAAATAAATTTAATTTCACATATTTTACCCTTCATAGAAACCTTCTGTTGCTCCAGCGTGAAACCAGGGAGCTAGGAAGCCAGGCATAAGATGATGGTGACCAGAACTAAGTACTATCAATAGATAAGTACTAAAGTGACTGGATTTAAGATATATATATATATATATATATATATAAGGGTCAAGAGAAATTGCTAATGAATTTAATACAGAGGATAGAGAAAAGGTATTCCTGGTTTGGGAACTGGAAAAAATAAACCAAAAAAACTTTGGATGATACACATTTATAAGCTCTGAAGAAACACTTTTTTCTGATCTTTTATCCCACCAAGAAGACCTTAAAGTTCTTCAGCAGGCTATGGGCCATTTATTTAAAAATGGCATAGTCATAGTGTAGTGGGAAGTACATTGATTAGAGACCTGGATTCAACTGTGTGACCTTGGGGGAGCCATCTAACTCACAGCCTTTTCCTCCACTGTAACACAGGTCAATGATAACATCTCCACAAAGGTTTTGTGAAGATCAAAACAGATAATCCTTGAAAAAATGCCATTTGGTGGAAGTTAAAAGTTGTGATAACCAAATCTTTTTAACTTTCCTATGTGTTGCTTAATATAATGGCATATCCAAATGTGTGATTTTATTGTGTTGATTGTGATTATTCCAAACATCTGATTGGTAATAAGTCATATAATGTATAATATATAACATTATTACATACACTTATATATTAATTATATAACTATACACATGTACAAGTATATGTGTGTACATACCAAAACTAAAGTGAAAGCACAAAATGAGAAACTTAAATTCAGTGAAGCCATTCTTTTTAGACATCATGCTGCTAGAAAGTTTAGCACCACCTAAGGAATGTGGCAGCAAAGATAATATCTTTTTCTCAAATGTATTTATTCTTTTCAGTGCTAGATTGGCCAACAAATGCCTAAGGCTTTGCAGCTGATGTCTCTGAAGCAAATCAATTCTTTAATTTTTTTTCCCCTCCGGAGCCTGTCCAAGGTGAAGGGCAAGCCTTCAGCTGAACAGCATTTTTCACACTGACCTCAATTATTTCAATCAGTAGCACTATTTAAATAAGAATCAAGAGAGTGAAAACAGCATGAGGCCTCTTGACTGATGCTGCCAGTTTGAAGGATTTTTTCTGCTCTATAATCTCTTATAGCATCATGTTAGTGCCTCTCTTTTGGTACTGTTCACTGTCACCGTAATATACATATATGTGTGTCATATATATTACATAGCATATGTGTTATACTATAAATATATGTTAGCATGCTTTAAACCTCCACATCACTTTATAAGTTCTTACTTATCTTTCTGAAACAATCCAGCACCTGGTTTATACTGGAAAGGCTAACCTGTTTCAGATAAATGAAAAAATTAATGATTGCATGTATGACTAGATAAATAGGTGAAATAGGAATTCCAAATCCACTTGGAAAAGAGGATGAATTTTGTATTTTCATAGCAGACACATGTATGTAAAAGTTATCTTTCTTTGACCTTGTGTTTTTAAGACTTTATAGCATTCATATTCATTTATTCAATAACTATTTCTGAATAAATACTATATCCAAAGTACTCTGCTAAATTTTGGGAATACAGTAGTAAAAATAAAAATAGTTCCTGCCATCACAGTGTAATCTTCCAAAACATGTCCTTGACCTAAAGTGTCTACCAAATCAGACTTTCAAAGTAATATAATCAAAGATAAACTATTTGGACTGCTGTTTAAAGAAGTCCTCCCTCACTATCTAACCTCCCAGTAACTACTACTTAAGGTTTGGGGACCTAGTTTGATATTTTCATAGTCAACATGCAATTGCAATATTTACTCATGAGTTCGGATCTTTTCTCCAAGAATACAAATAAAGAAACTATTTTATTTTTTTGAAAATCCTATAGACATTACTGATTCCCTATAAAGTTTCAGAGGTGACAATAATGTAAACTAAATCATTTCACTATCTCTTATCCCATATAGATGATCTCTGAAGAGTTGTATATTAGGTAGAATATGCTTTATTGGATATTTAGAAGAAATATACTACATATTTTCCTGTAGACACAATGAGGTCACAATGGCTTAGTATTAATGAAAATTTAAAATAAGCACAGATAAATAATTTTTAAAACATTTATTCTAATAAACTAAACCATAAAATTAAAAGCTATTTGAGATAGTTGAGAAGAATTAGAGAAGTGAGGAGATTAGGTGATAAGCAATTTATCATAAATCTTTCTTTACTAAAAATAAGTAACATGGATAAATGGCAATTTTACCTAAGATTTTTTTTAACTTGTTAACTTTCACTGTTATTACAAAATATTATAGACCAAACATTTTTTAAAAAGTATGTGAACTTAAAATTGAGACAGAAAAAGACCAAAAAGACTGAGATTTGAAATCAGTGTGTGCATGAATAGCAAGGCAGTGGAAACAGAATGATATATTGAAAAGATCATGGAACCTGGGCGTTAGAAAACATTGATTTATGTCCTGGCTTGGGCACTTGCCCAGTGGTTTTAGTCTAATCATGTAAAATCTCTAGCCTTTGTTATTTCACATATTCTTTGAAGATATGACTGTATAAGATAAAAAGGATAAAGGGGATAATTGGATACGAATATGTTTTAGTAACTTTGTAGAATAATTAGATATACCTTAAAGAAGTTTGGTAGTAATGGGAAAATGAGACCTGGCACAGAAGTTCAAAGAACATGAGAAGAACTTCTAGGATGGTATTATGGGTTGAATTGTGTGTGTGTCCTCCTAGTGTTGTCTTCTGCCCCCTCCACTCCCCCAGTTCATATATTCAAGTCCTGACTTCCAGTACTTCAGAATGTGACCTTATTTGGAAATAGGGTTGCTGCAGATGTAGTAACTTAAGATGAGGTCATACTTGAGTAGGGTGAGCCCCTAATCTAACTGCTTTCCTTATAAAAGGGGGTTATTTGGACACAAGATAGACATGCATAGAAGGTAGATGATAGGAAGAGACAGGGAGAAAATGGTCATCTGTAATCCAAGGAGAGAAGGACTCAGAGAGAAGGGTCTGTTCCAGGTCTCTCTCTCTCCTCAGAAGGAACCAGTGCTGTGGACACCCTGATTTCTGATTTCTAGCCTCCAGAACTAGGAGACAGATATGATACGTTTATATTATCTGAACTACTAGGTCTCTGGCACTTTGTTATGGCAGCCTGAGCAGACCAGACACATAGAAAAAGCTAAGCCAGTCTACAGACAGTAACCAGTGAATTGGAAGAGAGTGTCCTCAGATTTCATTTTATTTACCTCATTGTTTTCATATAGTGACTGAACATAGGGAATAGTTACTAAATAATACTGATGGACTACAATCTTTTGAACATGACACAATCCATATCAATTTCTGCTTGAGGTATGGAACTATTGTGCTATAATAATACAAAAGTAAAAAGTGGCAGTAACTTAAGAATAACAATAAAGGAAGAGAGATTCACAAGAGGCCTTTAAATTTGTACATCAGCACGTTTTGTAGAAAATGAAAATTGAATATTGCAAGAAGTGTCTTAGAGACAAAATCAGTGCGTTTGCCCAGCCATTCTTGGCATATACTACTTCCCATGGTGCCTCACTTGTGGCATCTGTCCTGACCTTTTCTTTTCACATAGGAAGTAAACAATGTATTCATGCATACCTGCCATCCCGACTTCATTCTTTTAAAAGGGGATTACTGCTAGCAGAAGGAGAGCCTGTTAGATTGGCTAATGAGTGCTGGTTCACTTAAATTACCATTCTATAAATAACAGTAAAACTGGAAAAATCAGCGTCAGATCTTTTCCCATAAGGACAGTTGCATCACTGATTATAGGCCCATATCAATATTTCTGACCTTCATCAGAAATGAAAAGTGGCTGTAGCAGTTACGTGTGGCAATTCCCAGCTAAGAAGTCTATGAATGAGGCATCTGCTTCTCATCAAGCAGCTGGCACAGCGCTATGGAAGTTAAGGTTGGTTATTCCCTCATACATCAAAGTCGGCTTGCCTCTGCTATATTTATTGGCCTGTCCAACTCCTTTTCCATGATTAATCACTTTTGCCACCCAAAGGTTTTCCCTGTTGCCCTGTCATAGCAAAGTTCTCAAAAATGCTTTGAAAATTAAAAGTCCCCTTTGCTCTTCCCCTGGGGAAATTCTTAATTTCATAGGGACAAGGGATATCCAGTACTGTGGCAGACATTGCTTTTGCTGCCCAACATGCATTCTCCCCTTATTTATTACAAAAGGAAACCTTAATTTTGTTTAGGGTTGCAAAGTACCCACCTTCACTTTTAATTTCCAGGCTCTTTACAGATTATCAGTAGCTTTGTGATCTAATTCTGACCAAAATAATATAAGAAGTGTTCCAACAGCTAGAGCTTACAGAAAACTATTGTTTTCCTTGTTAAAAAAAAAAAGACAAATCATTCAATATTTGCTTTATTCATGGGCCCATTTTTTTTTTGTTTTGGTATATGTGAACACACTATATTGTAGTGGAACAACAATTCTGTGGACATGAAAATGAAGTCACTCAGTAAAGCTGCTGATGCAAGGTCCCTGTGGCATTTCCAGGAGCCAAACTACCAGCTCTGGACTGGTTACCTCTGAACTGCTTCAGTGAGAAAAAAATGTCCTCTGTTACACTTAAGTCTCTGGCATTTACTTGTGTTTTCTGCTATAGGCAGAATAATGCAATAGTAAAGGAATTTACAGATCTAGTGTATAGGTGCAACTATTCTAGCATAGCTACACTTTGTAATGATATTTTGTATCTGGGCAATGACTTTCTAACAATCAGTTTCAAGATTAAAATATTCTATCTTAAGAGTTAAAATTTGTAGACTTTGGATTGTTAAAAAATGTATATGTAGAGAACTACAACTATTTTCCTCTTTCCTTCTGCACTTAAACATGTCCCAAATATCAGATATCTTAATTTAGATAGCACAGACATCAGCAGGTCTACCTACCATCAACATGATACTAATATGGTGTGTTGTGAAATTCTTTATCTCCACAAGTCACTCTCTGGCTATAATTTAATTCTCAGAGAGGTCCATCTTGAATTCCAGAGTGTGAAAGGAAAGGAGGAAAGGGAGGCAAGAAAGAAGAAATAGGCAACAGATTGTTGACTTCCCCAGTTTTGGAAATTCAAACTAATAAATCTCAGAAACACAGGGATAAATATATATATATATAAAATAAAGCATTAATTTATTTGTGTTTTTTTTGAAATGTAGACAACTCCTCTATGTCATATTGCTTTATTTTCCTAAACAGCTCACAAATGTTCAGTGGCACAAACCCAGGGAAATAAGCCTTGGGAATTTGCTTATAAAAATATTTATCTTGAAGTTCTCCAGTCATAAATACCTTCTAAGGATATTTTCTGATTCTGATATCTCAAAGGCAACTATAACATATTTTTTCTAATAGTATATGTATTGATAAACAAAGTTACTATAATCCATTTTATTATATCCCTGAAAGTAAAACTAATTATAATGGGGATCATTAACTATCTATATGTAATTTAGAGATGAGCTTCATCTGAACTGCTTAAGATTTATGGAAAAATTATATTTAGTTAACTTGGGAAGGGTGCTCTAGCCACAGTTTTGGGGAAGTAACTGACATATTAATGACAAGGAAATGCATAATTCAGCCTCTTTGAATGACCAACCTCTGGAACCTAAACCTGCTGGAGGGAATAATCAGTCACTTATAAACTACTGCATACCCCACATCTTCTTATCAATAACTACAGGCACCCAAATAAATTACTAGATACAAACAGAAATAATTTGAAAGGAAGAATAAAAACTACCAACAAAGCACAAAACTTTGTAAGACACACATAAAATATGTGTTGATTCTTATTGTCCTCCTAGGAGTTTTGCTTCCTTGTAAGTGGCTACTGAATATAGGACAGACTCTAGACAAACTTACGAGGTAAGTGAAATTTGTTTGCTTCATAACTGGGAGGATTGTTCCCAATTCCTCCCCCATTAGATGCTACAATCTCATTTTCTGCTTTCCTTACATATTTAAATCTTGAAGTTCCATACTCTTTTTTAACACATATTCTCAATACTTCATTCTGATTAAGGTGAAAATGGCAGATAATATTTAAAATATTCTTCTCATGGTGGTACTTGAGTTTTAATAATGACTAAGCTCTAGAGTGAAATGGAGGAAAGGTATTGCAGCCGAGAACCTTAAAATGGTTCCACTCCAGCACAGGTTTAAATAATCACTTTAAATATGAAAGAGTAAAGGAAGAGAACATCTTTGCTAACATAGTAATTCAACTCTGAGAGGAACTAAGAGATTTTACTCAACATCCAAAATAAATACTTATCATCATTTATTGTGTAACAAACTGCCATCACACTTAGTTTAAAAGCATTATTATTCTTCTGGTTTTATGGTTGACTGGGCATGTCTGGGTAATTCTGTTTTAGGAAATCTCATGCAGTTGTAGTCAGATGGAGGCTGAGGGTGGAGTCATCCAAAGGCTTAACTGGGTTACATGTCCAAAATGGTTCACTAATATGGCTGGTGACTGATGTCTGCTAGGTGCCTAGGTGAGTTTGTTGACTGAAGAACCTACACATGCCCTGTCTATGGGTCTTAGACTTCTCCCTACAAGATGGCTTTGTTCCCCAAGGAGAGTCCCAGGAATGAGTATTCCAGGAGACCAGGGAAGAAACTGAAAGCTTGTGACAGCATCAGAAGTTACAGAATATCACTTTTGCCACATTCTATTGGTCAAATATCCCAGAAGCAAGATAAGCTATTAGACTATATTTTGATGTGGAAATGGCAAAGTGACATTAAAAAGGGCATGTGGATGAGTTATTTATAGATTATCTTTGGAAAATGCAGTCTCCACATTATCCATGACAAGGCTGCTCATTGTTGCACAATATCCATTCCTTCATTACTTTAAACAATGGATTCCCAGAATTATAACTTGGCCCATAGCTATTTCACTAGAAACTGCATTTCAGTTTTTTTTTAAGTTAGTTATGGTAATGAGATCATCTTCCAGCCAAAGAATGTGAATGGGTGTGATATGTGCACCTTCTAGACTCCCTCTAAAAAGTGAAGCAGCTTGCCTGTTGTGTACTTCTCTTACCTTGTTTCCACTAGCTTGGAAATGATGAATATCGGAGGGACCATGGAAGCTCCACTTTGATAACAACAGTCTCCTTATCAGCCCTGAGCACTGCATCTTGGAATTGTTCTATGAGAGAAAAATAAAGTATCTATTTTAAATTGAGTCATTGTATTTATGGGTGTCTCCTTATAACAGCTTGTGCCAACAGTAGATACTGTACCCTCATATATTATTTACCAAATCCCTGGTTATATATTATTGAATGGCTACTTTTATAATATCTGCTTGAATCTATTAAGGTAGGAGATAGTTTTATAGTGTAATAAAATGCATTACTAAACCATTATAAATATAAGACAAAACCAAGTTGGTTCGGCTCCACCCCCAAATCCAACTATGACAGAAAACAGGATGGATTCCATCAGGTTAACTGATGTATAAAATTAAAAGGAATCAGTCATGCATTGACAGGAGACCACACCTGTATTCTGTGCCCTTGGAAAAACTGGTTCCTGCTCTGCTCCTATAAATCTGTTCCTGCTGGTCCCTGCTGGTCCCTGCTGCTGCAAAAACAGACCACAGCTAGGAAGCTAACCAATCAGCTGTGATATGTATCAGCCAATGAAAACTGAACAAGTTTGTATCCTTCACTTGCATAATGGACCTGTGTGGGGACTTGGGCAGGAACTTTTACTATAAAACCAATCCCCTCTCTTTGTTTCCTCTGAGTGTGCTTTCAGTTTATAGCCAGAGACTGAGTTTCCCCAGTTGCAAACAATTTTCCATTTTTTTGCAGTAAAGTTCTCTTCAATTAAATTTTCTGTTTTACAGAGAAATTTGTTGACACCATTAAGTAAATTACATATATGCGTACTCTTAAGTGTGAACTTGCTTTATTATTAATAGTCTTTCCTTTTTTCACCAATAACAAATGACTTTAAAAGTTTATTACTGATAACAGTTTTCCCAAAGGGTATAGGTGAATGTGGTTTATGTAGTCAGGGAAAGAAAGAGGAGAAAAAATGGGAAGTATTTTCCATTGTAATTCTCCAACTTGAAGGCAAGTATTAATTTTATGAATTCAAAGCTATGATTTTGTTTCAGTTCCAGAAATCATTGCTGTTTATAAAATTTTTATAACAAATTATGTTTATACACATTTCCCACAATTATCATTTTATTCAATAAGTCTAAGACAGTATATATATGTATATATATACTTGACTTACTGAAATTTCACCTGTACTTTAATTTTCTCCCACACAAGTTTCAATCTTCTCTGTCAAGAGTATAAGAGTTTTCTTAACTCCATTGTCCAGAAAAATAATAATCCATTTATTTTGTAACTGCAAATGGAGGATGTGTAGTTCTTTAGGAAAGAAATTAGTGATATATTTCCTCAGTTTAGAGATGTCAGCCTGAATTTTAACCTAGGTCATTTAAACTGTAAATATTTCAACATTAGAAATTTAAAAAATGGGAATTACAAGAAGATTGCTTTAGTCCTTGAATTTGAGTATACATTAAGAAGTTAACAAGGAATGAAAATTGCATGCATTTCATTCATAGTCTGCCTATACCTACTCTCATTTCCCTGTGCCAAATATTATACAGATATCTATCTGTCTGTCTATGTACCATCTATCCACACAATAAATTGTATATATATAATATTTTTGGCCAAAGCATATAGCTTAGCTGAGTACAGATTAAAGAGATAAGGCAGAATGTCCCAGCTATAATATGAGAGTAATGAAAAGTCTTATAGAAATGGCATGGATGGAAGGAGGGTTGAAGAACTGGGGTTCCTTTATTGTGATCAATTTACCTCTCATCTTGATTTACCTTACCCCTTCCAACACAATCAAGGTTTGGGATACTTTCATCCTTTTCTGTTACCATGGTTTCCTTTCTTTCTTCACTGAAGTTTTTTTAAAAATAGTTTTATTGTGGTTTAATTGGTATAGAAAGAAGTGCATGTATTTAATGTGTACAATTTGATGAATTTGTACAGAAGTACACACTCATAATGCAATGACCACAATCAAGGTCACAGATCTATCTGATACCTCCCAGAGTTTACTTGGATTCTTTTTTTAAAAAAATAGTAAGAACACTTAACATTAGCTCTACCCTCTTAACACAATTTTAAGTACATACTGTGAAGTTGTTCTTTAATATTTTTGTCAAAAGGGTGCATGGAAATTGTGCTCCCTCTTGAAAAAATTTCATGGGGTACACATTTTTTCCTTGAGGAATTAATAGATATTGATCCATTGTTTCCTACCAATCAGAGTTGCTATGGAGAAATACCTACCTGGAATTTTAAATACTGAACTACTCATAAATACTTCAAGCTCTGAGAACCCAGAACTCAAGCTGTTTCTACAAATGGAGTTGGAAGAAAGTCTGGAATAAACTGATCAGCATCAGGTTTTTCCATTATAAAAACCAGAATCTGTAGATTTTCAAATAGCTAAATAAAGGGAAAATTGAAGGATACTTTTCTGACTTTTTCTAATATCCACATATCTTGGATAAAATATGTGCCATTATTTTAATTTAATTTTTAATAAAACTATTTCCTGTCAAAGACTTATCCACAAATTCTTAAGCTTATTTTTTCTAAATTTTTCTGTATTTGCAAAAGTAATTAATTTATTGCTTCAAAGAGAAACAGTTTCCCCCAAACCATTAGAAAACAGAAACCAAAATGCTGCTTCACCTCTAGTATCCTTTTCTATCCTTCCCAAATCCCTATTTAAATGATGTCATAGAAATTGCTCTTAGAAATGTCTCTTCTCCCATCTATACTGTCAAAATAAATTTGTTTGCTTTGAAATTTGTAGTTTTATAGTATCTTAGGAAGTAAGAGGTAATAATCATTCCTTGTTTTCAGTCCCAGTAGTTGTGGACGTATCAGCTGTCTCATTTCATGGTTTATTCCTTCCTTTCACAGTCTATTAACTTGCTGTTCCAGGCTCAGCAATCTGTAACTAACTGTAGAGGCCACCACATGTGCAGGGATTTAAGTATTATCTCCAAACTGAATGTGTAGTTCAAAATCCGTTAGTAGAATTTCCTCTTTCAATTTTATTTTATCTGACCATCATGGAGGAGGAGAATTGACTGAGATTCATCTTGCCTTTTTAATTATTAATTTTTATTCTCCATCCACATGCTTTGCTTTCTATGTCTATTGACTAGTTATAAGAAAACGAAAAGGTTTTTTTCCCCCTTTGATGCTTCCCTAGCTATCATTACTGAAAAACATTTGCTTTCCCTGGTTTCTGCAAGACAGTCAGAATCACAAAGTTTTACATTGGCAAACTGCATACAAAGTCTATCATCTTACAGTCCTGTAATCCTCTAGGAACTAAAAGCATAGTTTTAGTTATGGCCAAGCTGGTTCTTGCATTCAGTCAGGATTTTATCAGCCTTACCAACTGAAATACTTCACTGTAACTACAGGATATACCTGCATAAGCGATCACCATGTAGGTGCAGAGTTTGTTAAAGTTTTCCCAATTCTGTGTCTAACACTTAGTTTATTCTTATTCTATATGACCTACTGAAAAATAAAGCATTTTACATATCAAGGGAAGAATAGTTATTTTTTTAGTAAAAATCAAATACAATTGGAAAAACATTTCATATGAACTCGTCTTACTTTTATGAGTTTATGAAGCTAATCTCTCTTCCTTGCATGGGACTTTCTTACAGTATTGTTACCATTAGTAAAGTTATCTCATGTCAGTTTCTACATAAAAGAGAATTATATTTTAATGTCTGGGTCCATTTTTCAAGAGTTAATTTTAAAAGTGCAAAATCAGAATGGAAATGCTTTCAATTACATATGGCAAAGATGTAGAAAATGTGTACTAAAGCAAAAATGCTTTGTAAAATAATGACACAAGTCCACTCATTTTGGGCAAATGGACATGTGATTTGGTAGGCATGAGGTCCTGTGCTTGGATACCACTGGCTGGAACTCCAATTACAGACCCTAAGACAACCACTTGTGGCCTGTGACCTAAAAGTCAGTAAGATTACTTCCTTTGAACCACTATCGAAAGAAGAAAATGTTCACCCCTGTCAACTCCTGATGGAGAAGAAAGCTCAGCTCAACACTTGCAGTGAAGCAAGAAATGTTTTCTGTAATTGCAACTACTAAAACAGTTACCTTTTCACAAAGCTAAAAAAATAACAGCACTAACATAACATGATATCGTGTTGTATTACTGCTAATTATTCCAGCATTAGTGAAAATGCAAGGCAAGAACTTGGAATTCTACTTTCCCTTATAAGTCAAAGCCTCCTGCTTTATCCATTTTTACCCTTTTTTAGCTACTTTCAAAACAAATAACCTTGAAATGTCAAATGGCAGTTTCAAGCATGGAAGAGATGTGGGATCCAGGAAGAGATAATTGTGGCTTTTAGATACACATATCTCAGTGTGTATTTAGCCTAGGAAAGAACCAGATATTTACTCAAAAGTGCAGCTCCAAAACATGGTATTTCATTGGAAGTTAAATATTTACTCAAACACAGCATAGTTTCAAATGATAAAAGTACCTAGAACTGGTTATATAAGCTGATATCTTATGATTAGTGGCACTGCCACTAATTCTATATTACTGAATATAAATATTGTTTTGGCACAACTACTCCACTACCTTTCAGAGAGAAAAGACTCATTTGGTTATGCTTCCTTAGTGGGTTGCCAGATTGCCTCAGCAAGAAGCTGGAATTATGGGTATAATTCTGTTTGGATACATTCTTGTTTGGTAATATAGAACCCAAGCAGATTAATAAATAATTAATTCTTTGGTGGCAATCCTGATATCTTTACGTTAGTTCAGGCCTTCTTATTCATTAGATAAGAAGGAAAATTGGCTCAGAAACTCTTAATTTCACTGAATTTTAGGAACCTGAAACACAAACTAGTGAATTGTTCAAGGATACAGGGAAAAATCTTCATCTCACAAATGAAAGATTGGCTCAGTAATAGTTCTTTTATAAAGTTTTATTTTATTTTTAAACTTGTTAGCTGCATAGAATTTCAGACAGGCCTATAACTTCAGTCATTATTTTCCATATATACTTCTATAAACCTAAGTTCCTACAGGTTAAGCTTGGATTTATGCACAGGTTGAAAAAGGTTCTCACTTATGTGTGGAGACTTAAGAGTTTCTGTAACAACATGCTAATCAAAGAATGTTTGGCCAATAGTTGAAAAGCTACTTGATAGTTTGGCCATTTCTGAAGAAATGTAGACTCATAAAATAGAAAACTCATTCTATAATCATAATTACATTTGAGAGAGTAGTTCTTATGCATATTGCATTTGTAACAGTATTTAAGCTTATTCTCCCTATGGCATTTTATGTAAGTTAAGGGTTTAACAATCTTTCCCCAAAGTTAAGTGTATTTGAACACATATTGTCTTATTTGGTACTTCTGTTAATCTGTTTTACTCAATACCATTATTGAGCAATGAGTTTATGAGTCCCAGGGACACACAGTGAATAAAACAGATAATGAGAAAAATAATGGAAAAAACAAACAATAAGCAGATAAGTAAATATCATGTAATTTCAGATAGAGACAGATGCAAAGTATAAAATAAAACAAGGCAATGGAATGCATACATGTATGTGTGTGCGTGCATGCAAGTGAGAGAAAGAGAGAGAGAGAGAAAGAGGGAGAGATGCTCCTCTGAAAAAGTTTCATTCAAACACAGACCTGAAAGATGAAAAGGAGCCAGCCATGCAAAGATTCAAGGGAGTTGTGTCCTAGGCAGAGGCAACAGAAAATGCAAACAACAACAAAAGCCACATTCACTTTGCTTTGAAGTTTAATCAAATATAACCTATTTCCCTGATAGTAATCTCTAAATAAATAACAAAAGCCCAATAAAATTGCTTATGATTCTAAAAGTCAAACTAGTCTCTGTCTCTTTGGTTGCCACAATACTAAGAAACCAAAAGGGAAAGAAACATGGAGTCAGGAAAGTTTTTTTTTCAAATTTTATGTGATACAGTTTTTAATTTGTTGATGGAAAAGTCAGGTTGCCTTTCTTTAGCAACTGTTCTTTTATTACCTCATATTTCACTCTATTCTTGAGAATTTTCCTAATCTGTTTCTCTCTGTCTTTAAAAGTGAAAGCTCTGGAGGATCCAACACCATTAATCTATCAAGCTATTAAACAGGCAATGTTCTCCTTCAGTTAAAATAAAGCATTTATGTTAGTTTGGAAGAACTCTTTGACACTGACTGTCACTATGTAAATAATAGATCTGCTACTCAGAAAAGCAGTCTTCCTCTATTGACATTTGGGTCTCCTTAGCTTCTGATGTAAAACCAAAAGATATGGAATTGTGTACATATGGTTACATGTTACAGAGTAGTTAATGCACTATTATTTCCTAAGTTCTTAAAAGCCCAAATGCCTATTCTTTGAACCTACTGGAACTAAGATTTACATATCCCTACAGTTAAAATTACTTGGGAACACAACATGGATAAAATAGAAGTTCAGAAATAATACTTAGAGCTTCATAATTAATCTCTGCTGAGGGAGTACTCTTTGAAACAAGAATATCAATGTTTGGCAAAGAAAACTCCTGATGACGTAAGTGGATTTGACATCTGAATATAGTTTTGAAATGTTAGCTGTAAACATTAGGGCTATCTTGTTCAAAAGCAATCTAAAAACCACTTTGGAAACAATGTAAATGCACTGAGTAGACCTAGAGTTTTGAGACTGCTGCATATATTATATGATAACTTGAAGAAAAATGATGATTGCATTGAGTATATGAAAGTAGAAATCTCATTCCCAAAGAGTAACTTCAGGAAGATTCAAGTGTTTAAAATAATGGAGTAGAATTTGTTCTTTATATTTTTCCAATAAGATGGAAGTTTAAAAAAAAGTATTCCCCTTCAGTGTATTTCCTTCCTCTTAAATTCCAACTCTTCCAGTAAATTACATGAAACCAATCCCTAAAAGATTTTCTTTCCTAAAAACATAAGTGTCTTAAACCAAAGGGAGAAAAAGAACAAGATGCAAAGAAGAGATAACTGGGTGGAAGCCTACCAGGTTCTTTTCTTTTTTTCATCTCTTTCTTTCCAGTAGCACAGAGGGAAAAGGAAGATGGAAGGAAAAATGTTTCTTTCTTAAAGGGTTACATTAGCTTGTGGCTTCAGTGTGACTCTAACTATAAATACTTTAAATTGGTACAGCCACTATGGGAAGCCAGTATGGGGCAAAAAACTAAAACTAAAAATTCCATATGACCCAGTAATTCTACTTCCAGGAATTTACCTGAAGAAAATAAAATCTCTGATTTGAAAACATATATGCACCCCTATGTTTATTGCTGCATTATTTATGATAGCCAAGATATGGATGCAACCTAAGTGTCTATCAGTAGATGTATAGATAAAGAAGATGTGGTACATATACACAATGTAATATTATTCAGCCATAAAAAAGAAAGAAATCCTGCCGTTTGCAACACTGTAGATGGACCCAGAAGGTATTTTACTAAGTGAAATCAGCCAGGCAGAGAAAGACAAATACCATATGATTTCACTATTTGTGGAATATAAAAACAAAACAAAATGAACAAAACAGCAGTAGACTCATAGACACTGAGAAGTGATTGGTGGTTACTATGGGAGAGGGTTTGGGGTAAGGTTGGTAGGATGAGGGGGATACGGGAGCACAAAAATCTCAATCACAATATAAGTTTGTCATGGGAATGAAGTGCAGCATGGAGAATGTAGTCAATGATTCTGTAACATCTTTCTATGTTGACAGACAGATGTTACTAATGGGTGTGAGGATTTAATAATATGGGTCACTGTTGAACAACTGTGTTGAATACTTGAAACCAATATAATATGTATATCAACTATACTTCAATTAAAAATAAAACTTAACAGTGACACCTAAGTAAGCATGGGAACCACTGTGAAAATTTGCATCTTCTCACATAGATACACAGGTATATTTACATCCAGATTGGGAAGGAATGATGCTTAGAGGTAATGCACAGTTCAAGTTTAGGCTTAGGATTGAGCACAGGAATTAAGTCCATCTAACTGGAAGTATAACAGATAAGCTTGGCCATATAATGATAGTATATCTGCTCCATCTTAGGGGAAAGTTGAATGTTAGTAATGTTAGTAGAGGAATAAACTTTTGATTTCAATGTCATTCATATTTAGACACTGACTTTAGGAGAATTTTTTGCAAAGTTTAAAGGAGAGAGGGTGTTATATTAAATATGTGTCATTTACTATCCTCTTATTATTTAACATTAAAAGGTGTTTTATAAACTAAGAATATAAATCAGCACTCTTTATGTTTTTAAAAATAACTGATCAGAGATACCTTGTCAAGTGAAATCACGATAATAATGGAAGATCACAATGATGCCACATGACTTGTGTGCTGAAGTTGGAGTTTACGCATGCCTGTGAGCTTAATCTTCTAATGATCATTAATGTGCATTTTTGTTGAATATAGCACAGTGTTGACCAAATAAGCATTCCTTCCATGGCAAATTTTTACCTCAAGTCTCTAGGTAGTCTTTAGTACCAGCAGCAATGGAAAAGAGTCATGTGTCCTTAAACTTGAAAAATGTCTTTCATACTGTAAAGACCATCATTGTAGATAAGCATAAGGAAGAAAGGTACTTTGCACAAGTGGCACCTCTGACTCTCATTTACCAACACAATTTTTCTTCTATGTTTTGATGACTAAGGCAAAACCTCCTAATGAAGATAAAATGCTACCAGACCTTAGTATACCAGTTAGATCTTTAATGAGAAGAATATGACCAGTGACTACCTCCCTTCAGAGAAGCTGTCAGCAGAGACTGTGAATGAAACCATCACTGTAGTCTCACTAATATACCTCCTGTCCACAACAACCATAAATGGAGCTACATATTGGTACTGGCATTGGGCAAAACTGTATTTTAGGCCTTTCCCACCTATTATTTAAAAACAGCAGTATAATCACCTCATGTTAAAATTTCATAACATATTTTACAATTACTTGATTATGTAATTACCTTGTTTTATAGTTGAAGATACTAGCATGCAGAGACAGTGTTTTGTAATTGATTATATGTATTATTGATAAAGTCAACATTGATACAGTTGAACTCCAAGTCCTACACTCTTTCCAAAACCCCAAAGCTGTCTTCCCACCTTAACTGTATATTAGTAATTCTTGAGACTAATAAATTTATAGGTTATCACTTCCAATGAATTAGGCATGTAAAAGACAAGACTCACTCAGTATAATTTTTAAAATTATGATTGTGGTGCTTTAGTCACTTCTGATCAGTTTATGTATGATCTATTGGGGTCATTTCCCTCTTTTGGTATCATCCCAAATGATGTATACACTGTTTCTTCCACTGTTTTCCTATTTCTCTTTACTTAAGTGCCCTCTGAGAGGTCTTCTCTGGCCAGGCTAGTTTACATAATCTGACTGTTTGCTTCTCAGACCTGTGCTTAATTCCATAACCTCATCACAGTTTGGCATCTTTGTGTGCATGTATGTGTGTTTGTTGACTTAAATACTGTTTCCTTCCTCCACAAGACTCCATGATCTATGACTACCTTGTTCAGTGCTGCATCTCCAGAGTCTGCTCTAGTGCTGCCACTCCTTAAATATGAATGGTTGTGTAGGTCTATGAATTCTCAAAGCTACTTAACTAGACAGCCAGCTGTGCCTGGGCAGTGCCAGTACAGGGGGATGTCTGGGCTGTGAGGCAGCATTCATGCCTTTAGAGAAGGGCTAATACTTGCAAACATACAGTAAAAATTTTGATATTTTTGGTCTGGTTTCTAAATTACATGTCACCAGTCATATTGATCCCTTAGGCACATTGACTCACCAGGGCTTGAAATATAATATTATGACTTGTGTCAAATAAGATAGTTTTTCTTATTAACTTGCACCCCCAAAAGCTGTCAAATTCCAAATTTTGCTGAGCTATGTTAATCTCCCATCTGTGCAGAATGGGATCACAATGAATTCCTGGTTGTTAATAACGTCAGGTTTGTGTTTTGGAAAATATACAACACGTTTTCAGAAAGCACACTTCTTTCTGGCATAAAGCTTAATAACATATGATATATAGCTATGATCTCTAGATATGAAAGGAACATTTCAGTTTTATGAATTTTTATGATTTTATTGTCACCTTTTCTTTGAACTTCTCCCCTAGAATATCATATAAAGGAGGCAGAAATGTAGAAGCACTAAAGTTAAAAATCATTTTCTATTCTCATGGTATAACTCAGCACAAGCTTTCTGTATCATGTAATGGGGCTTCTGATATTGTTACTTCTGGTAAGTAACCCAGTGCCCACCAGTGAGTGAGAGGCCAAAAAGAGTGAATGATTGATGGTGAAGATGATAACAAAACGGATGATGAATGTGCTTCAGTATTCTAACAGGCTCAATGTTTCATTAATAGAAGCTTAGGTCTCAGAAGCAATAAATAAAAGTACAAATGTGTGCTGTCCAAATGGGCAGGGGTGGGGGTCCATAGTGCAAGAATAGGAAATTATTCTCTAGTAGCTAAGCCCTTAAAGAGACCTGATATTCAAAGAGATTTTAAAAAGGACATACAACTGCCATAAATTAGGAATAAAGACTGAGGACTAAGATTTAAATAGAGTTAAATCTTTCACAGTAATCAAATGAGGTCAGGACATGCTCAAATCAAGAAGAGAATGCTTACTGTTGAAGTCATAATTGAAGGATGAACTTGGTCACCACCTGGCTGGAGTCTTCTGATCAGAAAGAAAATACAGAACTGAGGGAGGCTTAAATATTCTATGTGATTTGTATTTGTAATAAAGTCGATGTTGAAAAAGGAGGCAATATATAGAACCCCTTGTTTTCTGAGGTCAAAGTCAAAAATACATAACCTCCAACTTCAGGTAATGGCAGCACAGAAGGAGTACTTTGTACTTTATCATGATGACTATGCCTAGGTGTGTGCATATCTGACAGCAGGGCCTTTTCAGCAGTCCTAGCAGGGCTAAAGGACCTAGATGACAGAATTTCAGGCTAATAGCAACAAAAAAGTTGAGTTTCCAAAGGAATTAGAAACATCAATGTAACCACATCCCCCAAAGAGCCTGAAATTGGAAGATTAACCTTGGTAAGGAAGAGAACACTGTTATTCACCAAAGGCTGAACACAAGGTGTGAATCTACACAGGTTAGGACAAGCCCTCCACAGGAGACTATATCACAAGGAGCTTTTAAAATTATCAACTGGAAGGTAGATATCAAGGACTCAAAATATGGAAATCAGGAAGGAAAAGGGGTACATTAATTTTGACTTCAAAAAATTATAAAAATATTTTTAAGCAAATAGTATGGACTAATCCAGTAAGTAGCTCTAGATGAAATAGACAAAATCGTAAAGACACAAACTATAAAAATTTCCTCAAGAAGAGGTACAAATATCAGAATAAACTGTAAAAAAATAGGGATTGCACTAGTGATCAAAAAACTTCCTAAAAAGAAAACCAAGAACAGGATGGTGTCACTATTGAATTATCAAATCTTTAGGGAAGATTTAACACCAATCATTTGAAAAAAACAGAAAAAATGGAGGAGGAGAGAACACTTTCTAACTCATTCAATGAAGCCCTGATACAAACATCAGACAAAAGTCCTTTTGAGAAAACTACAGACCAATATCCTGTATGAATATAGACATAAAAGTGCTCAAGAAAATATAGAAAAGATTATATATTGTAATCAATTGGGATTTAAAATCGTTAACAAGGTTGGTTCAACGTAGGAAAACTGTCAATGTAGTATTGCATATGAGTGGATTAAAGGACAAAATCCATATGATTACTTAAATAGATGCAGAAAAAGCGTTTGAAAAAGTCTACTTTTCCTGATAAAAACACTAAACAAGTAGGAATATCAATAAAGAAAACCTACAGATAACATTAGCTACCAATAGACCTATATTTCTTTGCCTTAATAAACCCCCTTCTACTACACTGATTCTAAAGGTCAAGAAGAGGTAGAACAAATAGAGTGAATAATAGGCTGCATTCTTCCCTCCCCACTGTGGTTTACAAGCTGCATGGACAAACGTCATTGGAGAAATGCAAAAAAGCTTCAAGTTGGATATAAGATTTTAAGTTCTCAGTTAGAATGATTTGGACTTTTAAATACCCAATTAATTACCCAAAATGAAAATGGTCTGATATTTGACAGTGACCAGAAAAATTTGGGATATACCTGTGATATCTTCAAGGGTTTGGAAAGGAAGATTGAGACCATATTTGAAAATAGACATAAAGATGTTTTCTAATAGGCAGAATTATTACCCCTCAAAGATGGCCTTGTTCTAACTTCTGGAAACTTGTATATGAGACCTTACATGGTAAAAGGAACTTTGCAGATGAAATTAAGTTAAGAATCTTGATATGAGATGATTATCTTAGATTATCTGGGTAGGTCTGATGTAACCATAGGGGCCTTTAAGAGAGTAGAAGGGTCAGAGTTGGAAAAGGAACATGATAGACTTTCTTAAGACCATACATTTTATGGAATTTGTTACAGCAACAATGGGAAGTTTATACAGACTTTGGTACCAAGAATGGAATACTACCATGACAAATACCTAAAAACATGTACAAGTGGCTTTGTAATTGGGGAATGGGCAGAGGATTGGAAGAATTTTAAGAATAATAGAAAAAGCGTAGATTACCTTGAACAGTTAGTAGAAAAATGGATGTTAAAAACTACTTGTGAGGACTCAGAATGAAGGGAGGAGCATGGTAAAAAATCTACACTTTCATAAGGAATAATTAAATCATCATTAACAGCATGTTAGAGAGGTGCTGCAGGTGACAATTCAGAAGGAAATGAAGAACTGTTTTAAGAGGATCCTTGTTACATAGCAGTAGAAAGCTTAGTGGAGTTGTGTCCTATGCTTGTGTAGAAAGCAGAACTTGTAAGAAATGAACCTGGGGATTTGGCAGAGGACATTTCTAAGCAATGTATTGAAAGAGAGCCCTTCTTGCTGCTTATAGCAAAATAAAAGAAGGACATACATAGAGGGAAGAACCATTAAGCAAAAAGGAAAGAGAGCTTGATGTTTGGGGAAATCCTCATCTTATATAGATTATTAAAGACAATAACATTTCAAAATTGCTTGGGATTGGGACTCCTTTTTTTTATTAATTTATTTTGGTATCATCAATCTACAATTACATGCACAATACCATGGTTATCAAACTACCCACTTCATCAGGTCCTCCCCAACAACCCCACTACAGTCACTGTCCATAAGCGCAGCGAGATGCCACAGAATCACCACTTGTCCTCCCTGAGCTGCACAGCTCTCCCCGCGCCCCCCAACATTAGCCTGCTAATCGTAATGCCCCCTCTTCCCCCCTGTGCCCCCCTTCCCACCCATCCTCCCCAGTCCCTTTCCCTTGGTAACTATTAATCCATTCTTGGGTTCTGTGAGTCTGCTGTTGTTTTTCTTTCAGTTTTTTTCTTTGCTCTTATGCTCCTCATATGAGTGAAATCATTTGATACTTGTCTTTTTCTGCTTGGCTTATTTCACTGAGCATAATACCTTCTAGCTCCATCCATGTTGTTGCAAATGGTAGGATTTATTTTCTTCTTATGGCTGAATAATATTCCATTGTGTATAGGAATCACATCTTCTTTATCCATTCATCTACTGATGGACACTTAGGTTTTTTTCCATTTCTTGGCTATTATAAATAGTGCTGCAATAAACATAGGGGTGCATCTGTCTTTTTGAAACTGGGATGCTGCATTCTTAGGGTAAATTCCTAGGAGTGGGATTCCTGGGTTAAATGGTATTTCCATTTTGAGTTTTTTAAGGAACCTCCATACTGCTTTCCACAATGGTTGAACTAATTTGCATTCCCACCAGCAGTGTAGGAGGGTTCCCTTTTCTCCACATCCTCGCCAACATTTGTTGTTTGTGTTTTGGATGTTGGCCATCCTTACTGGTGTGAGGTGATATCTCATTGTGGTTTTAATTTGCATTTCTCTGATGTTTAGCGATGTGGAGCATCTTTCATGTGGCTGTTTGGCCATCTGAATTTCTTCTTTGGAGAAGTGTCTATTCATGTGGTGACTCCTTTTTTTCTCTCCATTTCACACTTTCTGAATGGGAATGTCTATCACTGCTATCTTATGCATATCCCATTATGGCATTTTGGGGTAGATATGTGTTTTCCAATTTTAGAGGTCCACAAATGGAGTGGAATTTTGCCTCAGAATCTATTATACCCAGGGACTAACCAATACCTAATTTAGAGCATTTAATTTATGAGATTTGGGGATTTTGAGCTGAAGAAACAAAGATGAAATTGGATTTGAATTGATGCTGGACTGGGATGAGGTTTTGGGGGATCTTGGAAGGTGGTGAATGTGAATTAGTATTTGGCAGAATAAGTCATTATATGGATGAAGTAATTAATTACATAAGGGATAATACAGTTGTTTTTCAGTAACTGGTGTTCTCTTCCACTTTTGCTACTGAATTAGAAATCTTAGCTGGGATCATAGTCAAGATGTGGCACTTGTGAACCTTAAGGCTAATAAGCTGCTCTGGAGTGATTAGGCTCATGAAGTTTTTTCAAATTTTAATTACCTGAGTGATGGTACCTATTGTGAAATAACCCAGATATATGCAGTTAAATGAGAAACACTTCTTAGGTTGCAACATGGAAAATGTCTCTTTAATTTGGTTAAGTAAGAATACAAAAGTCTGGTCCTTCATGAAACATATCACATTTCCCCAAGTGTATATTCTTCACAGTTTTCTTTATTTTAATTTTTTTCATTTACATATTTTTTATTTTGGTATTATTAATGTACAATTGCATGAGCAACATTATGGCTACTAGAGTCCCCCAATTATCAAGTCCCCATCACACACCATTACAGTCACCATCCATCAGCCTAGCAAGATGCTGTAGAATCACCACTTGTCTTCTCCGTGTTATACTGCCTTCCCTGTATCCCCACTGCTGCTACATTATGTGTGCTAATCGTAATACCCCTTTTCACCCGTATCCCTCCCTTCCCACCCATCTTCCCAGTCCCTTTCCCTTTGGTAACTGTTAGTCCATTCTTGGGTTCTGTGAGTCTGCTGCTGTTTTGTTCCTTCAGTTTTTTCTTTATTCTTATACACCACAGATGAGTGAAATCATGTGATACTTGTCTTTCTCCACCTGGCTTATTTCACTGAGCATAATACCCTCTAGCTCCATCCATGTTGTTGCAAATGGAAGGATTTGTTTTATTCTTATGGATGAAAAATATTCCATTGTATATATATATACCACTCTTTATCCATTCATCTACTGATGGACACTTAGGTTGCTTCCATGTCTTGGCTATTGTAAATAGTGCTGCAATAAACATAGGGGTGCATATGTCTTTTTCAAACTGGGTTTCTGCATTCTTAGGGTAAATTCCTAGGAGTTGAATTCCTGGGTCAAAAGGTATTTCTATTTTGAGTTCTTTGAGGAACCTCCATACTGCTTTTCACAATGGTCTAACTAATTTACATTCTCACCAGCAGTGCAGGAGGTTTCCCCTTTCTTCACATCCTCACCAACATTTGTTGTTTGTCTTTTGGATGTTGGCCATCCTAACTGGTATGAGGTGATATCTCATTGCAGTTTAAATTTGCATTACTCTGATGATTAGCGATGTGGAGCATCTTTTCATGTGCCTGCTGGCCATCTGAATTTCTTCTTTGGAGAAGAGTCCGTTCAGCTCCTCTGCCCATTTTTTAATCAGCTTATTTGCTGTTTGTTTGTTGATGTGCGTGAGCTCTTTATATAATTAGGATGTCAATCATTTATCAGATATGTCATTGATGAATATATTCTCCCATAACGTATGATGTGTTTTTGTTGTACTGATGGAGTCCTTTGTGGTACAGAAGTTTTTAGTTTGATATAGTACCACTTGTTCATTTATGCTTTTCTATCCATTGCCTGGGAGATATGTTCAGGAAGAAGTTGCTCATATTTATGTCCAAGAGATTTTTGCCCATGTTTTTTTTCTAAGAGTTTTGTGGTTTCATGACTTATATTCAAGATTTGATCCATTTTGAGTTTACTTTTGTGTATGGGGTTAAACAATAATCCAGTTTCTTTCTCTTACATGTCGCTGTCCAGTTTTGCCAACACCAGTGGTTGAAGAGGCTGTCATTTCCCCATTGTATATTCATGGCTCCTTATCGTATACTAATTGACCATATATGCTTGGGTTTATATCTGGGCTCTCTGGTCTATTCCATTGGTTTATGGGTCTGTTCTTGTGCCAGTACCAAATTGTCTTGATTCCTGTGGCTTTGTAGTAGAGCTTGAAGTCAGGGAGTGTAATTACCCCCACCTTATTATTCCTTCTCAGGATTGCTTTGGCTGTTTGAGGTCTTTTGTGGTTCCATATGAATTTTAGAACTATTTGCTCTAGTTCATTGAAGAATGCTGTTGGTATTTGATAGGGATTGCATTGAATCTACAGATTGCTTTAGGCAGGATGGCCATTTTGACAATATTAATTCTACCTATCCATGAGCACGGGATGTGCTTCCATTTATTGGTATCTTCTTTAATTCCTCTCATGAGTGCCTTGTAGTTTTCAGAGTATAAGTCTTTCATTTCCTTGGTTAGGTTTATTCCTATGTATTTTATTCTTTTGGATGCAATTGTGAATGGAATTGTTTTCCTGATTTCTCTTTCTGCAAGTTCATCGTTACTGTAGAGGAATGCAACAGATTTCTGTGTATTAATTTTGTATCCCACAACTTTACTGAATTCAAATATTAGATCTTGTAGTTTTGGAGTGGATACTTTAGGGCTTTTTATGTACAATATAATGTCATCTACAAACAGGGACACTTTAACTTCTTCCTTACAAGTCTGAATGCCTTTATTTCTTTGTGCTGTCTTACTACTGTGCCTAGGACCTCTACAACTATGTTGAATAAAAGTGGGGAGAGTGGCTATCCTTGTCTTGTTCCACATCTTAAAGGAAAAGCTTTCAGCTTCTCACTGTGTAGTATAATGCTGGCTGTGGTTTGTCATATATGGCCTTTATTATGTTGAGGTACTTGCCCTCTATACTCATTTTGTTGAGAGTTTTTATCATGAATCAATGCTGAATTTTGTCGAATGCTTTTCAGCATCAATGAAGATGATCATGTGGTTTTTGTCCTTCTTTTTGTTGATGTGGTGGATGATGTTGATGAATTTTCGAATGCTGTACCATCCTTGCATCTCTTGGATGAATCCCACTTGATCATGATGGATGATCTTTTTGATGTATTTTTGAATTTTGTTTGCTAATATTTTGTTGAGTATTTTTGCGTCTCAGTTCATAAGGGATATTGGTCTGTAATTTTCATTTTTTGCAGTGCCTTTGCCTGGTTTTATATTAGAGTGATGATGGCCTCATAGAATGAGTTTGGAAGTATTACCTCCTGTTCTACATTTTGGAATACATTATGGAGGATGAGTATTAGGTCTTCGCTAAATGTTTGATAAAATTCAGCAGTGAAACCATCTGGAACAGGAGTTTTGTTCTTAGGTAGTTTTTTGATTAGCAACTCAATTTCTTTGCTGGTAATTGGTCTATTCAGATTTTCTGTTTCTTCCTTGGTCAGCCTTGATAGGCTGTATTTTTCTAGAAATTTGTCCATTTCTTCGAGGTTATCCAGTTAATTACCATATAATTTTTCATAGTATTCTCTCATAATTCTTTGTATTACTGTGGTGTCCGTAATGATTTTTCCTTTCTCATTTCTGATTCTGTTTATGTGTGTAGACTCTTTTGTTCCTGATCAATCTGGCTAGGGGTTTATCTATTTTGATTATTTTCTCAAAGTAACAGCTCCTGCTTTCACTGAATCTTTCTACTGTTTTATTCCACCCAATTTTATTTATTTCTGCTTTAATCTTTATTATGTCTCTCCTTCTGCTGAATTGGGGCCTCATTTGTTCTTCAATTTCTAGTTTCATTAATTGTTAGTTTAGACTGTTCATTTAGGATTTTCTTCTTTCCTGAGGTAGGCCTGTATTGCAATATACTTCCCTCTTACCATGGCCTTCACTGGGTCCCACAGATTTTGCGGTGTTAAATTACTGTTGTCATTTTTCTCCATATATTACCTGATATCTGTTTTTATTTGGTCATTGATCCATTGATTATTTAGGAGCATGTTATTAAGTCTCCTTGCGTTTGTGGGCTTTTTCATTTTCTTTCAATAATTTATTTCTAGTTTCATACCTTTCTGATCTGAGAACCTGGTTGGTACAATTTCAATCTTTTTGAATTTACTGAGGTTCTTTTTGTGACCTAGTATATAATATATTCTTGAAAATGTTCCATGTGCACTTGAGAAGAGTGTGTATACTGTTGCTTTTGGATGGTGTGTTGTGTAGATGTCTGTTAGGTCCATCTGTTCCAATACATTGTTCAGTGCCTCTGTCTCTTTACTTATTTTCTGCATGCTTGATCTCTCCTTTGGAGTGAGTGGTGTGTTGAAGTCTCCCAAAATGAATGCATTGCACTCCATTTTCCCCTTTAATTCTGTTAGTATTTGTTTCACCTATGTAGGTGATACTGTGTTGGGTGCATAGATATTTATAATAGTTATAACCTCTTCTTGGACTGACTACTTTATCATTATGTAATATACTTCTTTGTCTCTTTTGACTTTCTTTGTTTTGAAGTCTATTTTGTCTGATACAAGTACTGCAACTCCTGCTTCTTTCTCCCTATTAGTTGCATGACATATCTTTTTCCATCCCTTTACATTCAGAGTGTGTATGTCTTTGGGTTTGAAGTGAGTCTCTTGTAAGGAGCATATAGATGGGTCCTGTTTTTTTATCCATTCAGTGACTCTACCTCTTTTGATTGGTGCATTCAGACCATTTACATTTGAGGTGATTATTGATAGGTATGTACTTGTTATCATTGCAGGCTTTAGACTCGTGGTTACCAAAGGTTCAAGGGTAATTCCCTTACTATCTAACAGTCTAATTTATCTCACTTCGTATGCTATTACAAACACAATCTGAAGATTCTTTATTTTTTTCCCTCCTTTTTCTTCCTCCTCCATTCTTTGTATGTTATGAATCGGACTCTGTACTCTTTGTCTATCCCTTGGATGACATCTATTTAGCCTTAGGAATACTTTCATCTATAGGAGTCCTTCCAAAATGTACTGTAGAGGTGGTTTGTGGCAGGTAAATTCTCTCAGCTTTTGCTTATCTGAAAATTGTTTAATCCCTCCTTCACATTTAAATGATAACCTTGCCGGGTAGAATATTCTTGGTTCAATAACCTTCTGCTTCATTGCATTCAATATATCATGCCACTCCCTTCTGGCCTGTAGTTTCTGTTAAGAAATCTGATGATAGCCTGATAGTTGTTCCTTTGTATGTGATCTTTTTTCTCTCTCTAGCTGGTTTTAAAAGTCTGTCTTTATCCTTGATTTTTGCTATTTTAACTATTATATGTCTTGATGTTGTTTTCCTTGGTCCCTTGTGTTGGGAGATCTGTCCATCTCCATGGCTTGAGAGACTATCTCCTTCCCCAGATTGGGGAATTTTTCAGCAATTACCTCCTCAATGACACTTTCTATCCCTTTTTCTCTCTCTTCTTCTTCTGGTACCCCTATTATGCGAATATTATTCCGTTTGGATTTGTCACACAGTTCTCTCAATGTTCTTTCATTCTTAGAGATTCTTTTTTTCTCCCTGTGCCTCAGCTTCTTTGTATTCCTCTTCTCTAATTTCTATTCCATTTACCATCTCTTTTACTACACCTAATCTGCTTCTAAATTCCTCCATTGTATATTTTATTTCATATATGGCATTTCTTAATGATTGAATCTCCATCTTAAATTCGTTCCTGAGTTCTTGAATGTTCTTCTGTACCTCCATAAGCATGTTTATGCTTTTTATTTTGAACTCTCTTTCAGGAAGATTAGTGAGTTAAGTTTTATTTGGGCCTTTTTCTGGGGTTTGTGAGATTTTGGTCTGAACCATGTTCTTTTCGTGTTTCATATATCTGTGTGGTGCCCTCTAGGGCCCAGAAGCTCCAGTCTTTGGAGGTGCTCAGCCCCTAGAGTGAGGTTGGGTGTCACAGGGGAGCAGAACTGTTGCCTGGGGGGAGAAAGATCTGTTTCCTGATTCCTGTCTGTCATGCCTGTCTCCCATATCAGAGCCAGTGGGCCAAGCACACAGCTGTAATCCTCTGTGCTTTCCATCTCTAGCTGTTCTAAGCAGGGCCTCCTTCTGACTGGCCTGACGCCAGCGTAGTGACTGCCGGTTTGTGAACTGGTGCCGTCAGACCAGGAGGAAGGCTCGGTAGGCTGCGTGACACAGCGCGGGGCCTTGGAGCTGAGTAGTCAGCCAGGGGGATGGAGCACCTGAAGCCCCCCCAAAGTTCCCAATCTGCTGTACAGAGCCACCCAGACAAACTTGTCCCCCCATCCCTTTTCCCATGCAGCAAGCTCTGTGCAAGCCCCGCCCCTTCAGCAGCCCACTCGCTGCTAGGAAACCTCTCAGACCACCTGCCTTTCCCTTGTCCCAGTGTGTCTGGGTGTGGATCCAGTCCTCCACAAATGGCCAGAATCTGTCTCTCAAGCACTCCGCCTGTCTCAGCTCCCCATCCTACAAGAGCACCACACAATGTAGGTTTCTGCTTGCAAAGCAGATCTCCAGCTAGGTGTTTGGCAGTCCCAGGCTTCCACCTCCTCCCCGCTCTATTTCTCTTCCCCTGCCAGTGAGCTGGGGTCGGGGAAGGGCCTGGGTCTCACTGGATCAAGGCTTTGGTATGTTACTCTGCTTCGTGAGGTCTGCTCTGTTCGTGAGGTCTACTCTGTTCATGAGGTCTGTATGCAGTCTGGTGCAGCCTATTTTCCTGTTGCTGTTTTAGGGTTAGTTGCATTAACTAAAATTTCACACTATCTGTGGTTTTGGGAGGAGTTCGCTGTCTCACCTCTCACCCTGCCATCTTGAACCATTTTCCATATTTTGGTGGAACTGCTGAGCCACTGACAAGTTATTGAATTAACTGAAGAGTCAATTTGATTAAATTTTAAAGAAATTTCAGTCAGTAAGTGTATGTAGTCTATGGGAAAGTGAGTTTGTAATGGTGAAATTACAACTTCCCCCCAACATTGCCCACAACTAGTGGGGTGGGTGTTTGATATTGGATGTGGATGCTTCAAAATGTATGAATGGTTTTGTGTTAAGGAAATGTACTAAATAGAAATAAACTTACTCAAATGGGAAGGAACCAGATTCTCTCCCAGATTCAGGGGACAGCAGAGGGCTAAGGAATATTTTTTAAACATCTGAATGTGAATCACTGTATGATGCAAAGCCATTTTTCTGGAGAAAGATATTTCATAAAGAACATTTGAGGTACATGGGAGTCCTTTAAATTTTAGAAATTAAAAATTAGTAAGGTAATTTCAATGTACCGTGAGTGGGAAATAGTAGGCTGAAGACCATTCCAGCTCTAAGCTATACCAATATAACTAGTGATCATTTTTTTCTCAGAGGTTGATGTTTGAGTAATTATAGGCAGAGAGATTAGAATTTCTCTACACCGTGAGGACACCTTATATAAAATTAATATCCATTCAGAAGCCAACCTGCATTGGAGAATGGATGGATCAGTGAGGAAGTAAATGGACTAGGCATCCATTACCAGGACAAGAAAAAAACATCTGAGGAAGTTTTGGAGTGAGACACATGGATGCTTCATGAGGAATGGTGACAGTAAATGATACTGACCTTTTTAATGTACTAGTATTCACTAACTATAAAATCACTATAGGTCTTATTCCATACTGTGGAATATGTAAAATGTGAATGGTTAGACAATCAAAAAATATCTTTGACTGTTTTTTTTCCTCCATACAATTTTAAGGTAAAGAATCCTAGGCAGTTTTATGGATACATTATCTCCAAAAAAACCTACAAGAAATATTTGAACTTTTATGTATCAAGAAAATTTATCTCCATTGGAGAATCATCCTCAGCTAACCTTGATGTGAAGCAGCTGTTGAGTCTTCAAACCCTGTCTTTGCTTTCAGCTATGCAGAGAAGATTATTATGTCCTAAATCAAGTAACTCTCTCAAAACACTGCCATTTTTTAGGAATGTGAATTTTCAAGGTTTTGAGTAAGTTGAGTAACTTCAGAGGACAGCACAGAAATTTATTTCTGCCAGATGATATTCTTATAACTCAAGGCTGTGTGGTTATTTTCCTCTTGCTACTTTATTCAAGAAAGTTCAGCTGACTTATAAAAATTTAACCTGCTAAGTTGCTCTAGGTCTTTCTCTGTAACAAGTAGGATTAACATTTTTGAAGGATCATACTGTTTACATTATTGTCCTTTCTCATTTGGATCCAGACACTTATATTCCTAAGTAACTTGTCCAAATTCTATTGTGTTCCATAACGAATAATGTGTGAGTCACTGTTCACACATATGTTCCATACCTTCACCACATTCAAAGATAATTACAGCTGGATATTCCTCTTCTATACGTCTAAGACATAATCTATGACTGATTTTGATACGGTCGTCAATCCAATACCTGTTCATTACATTGTCACTATATCTTTTGTTAGAGACCCAACTGTACAAGTTTCTAGATATATTGTCTCATAACACATGCCATAATAGAATCCCAATCTACAGTAAGTAGATAGCCTTGCAACTCAGTTAATTGTGCCAGCAGTGTTCCATGCTGACTTTTCAGTCTTCATCTTTCACATATACCAGTAGTTTGTAAACCATCTAGCGTTCAGTATGTTCAATGATTTTCCTGCAGAATACTTTTATGAGTGACTCCTTATCTTCAGTCTTGAAGATTCCTCTTGACAGTTTGCTTTGTTTGCTTTTAAAGATCCTGATGCACAGAATTCTGACATACAGGATGTACCCTTGTCTAATTAAATCAGAATTTCTGGAAGTGGGATCCAGATATTAGTATTTTTACAAAACCTCCAGAAGGGTCCAATATGGAGTAAAGCTAAGGAATGTACAGGCTACCTGTTTTAACTCTACATGCTTTTTAAACAGAGGGTGGGAGAAATATCCTTTATGAAAATATGAAGATGGAAAAAAAGGATTTCTTGCCCCAGGCATTGAAAAAATTACTTAATATCCCTGGATCTTATATTGATTTTCTTTAAAATAGAAATAATAAGGCTTTATTTCAGAGATTTGTGATAAAAATTACATTACACTATGTAGTAAAACATCTTGAAAAGAGTAGTAGATATTTTTCCCTCTTGGAAGAAGTTGGGGCATAAGTCATTATTTAAATATAAACGAAAATCGCTGCCTACTAATGCATCCTTATTCAGTTGTCAGTAAGCATATATTTCTACATCTTTTGAATTCTCATTAGTCTTAATCAGAACCAGATGGTGTAATTTCAACTTTACAACAATATAAGCTTTAGGATTTAACAACAAATCTGTTTCATTGGTAATTCACTGCAAATAATTATAAATTCAAAGGTAACAGGAAAAACAATGCAGGTGGTAAGGCTTCAGACCAATTACATTTTTGAACTGTTTTTAGTTATGTTCATTGCATTCTATGATCTAAAGTACAATTTTTAAAATGCATTCCAAATTATAGATGAAAAGCATTTTCATATATGAGAATAACATTAAGATATAATTGAATAATGCTTAACAAATCTTTATCTATCAAATGACTCAAATAAAATCTATTAAATAATATAATAATGATTAAAAATCATACAATTATACACATATTTTATAATTATAATTTCTAATTTTCTTTAAAAAGAATTTTTAATGGAAATATGTAATAAAATCATCAAACTTTGCTATTTCCCTATCTAATGAATCTTGCATATTGGCAGAATTCTGGGGCGGAAAATATCACCAAGCTACTCTTAACCCCCACTTATTTACCTTATGAAAATCTTAGATGAGAAGTAAATGAGAATCTGCTTTCTATTTTTCATCTTTGATAAGCCCACTTTGAAAAAGCTACATGGAGCTTATATACAGAATGCAGGGATTCAGGCCTAATACTTGACCATCATAAGTTCTATCACCTTTCTGATCTTCCATCCCAGAGACGTCCCACCAGTATCATAAATTCTTTCCCACTGAGTCAGGTCAGAGTTCAGTGTTCTAGGATCTCACTGTCAATTTGTAAGATTTGGCTCACAGACAAAATGGACATATCTTGGAACTAGACAAAAGTAACTCTTCACATTTATACTGCAATGTACACTTGCACATTTACCTACTATCTCTTTTAATTCTGACAACAAGTGCATGAAGTTCACTCATCTATTCATGTTTTCAACAACTATTAATTTTGTCAAGCACTGTGTTAGGTGCTGGGATTATGGTAGAGAACAAGAAAATCCCTGCTTTTAAGGAATTTACAATCTATTTTTGCAGGGACAATGTGTTAGTTTTCTACGACTGTGTAAAAAATAACCTCAAAATAAGCAGCTTTGAAACATCACCCATTTGCTAGCTCACAGTTCTGTAGGTTGGAAATCTGGGCAAGGCTTAATTGGGTTCCCTACATAAGGTCTCACAAGTCCAAAATCAAAGTGTTGGCAAGCTGCTCTCCTATTTGGAGCTTTAGGGAAGAATCTGCTTAAAAGATTGTTCAGGTTGTTAGCAGAATTCCTTCCTTCAGTCTATAGGATTGTGAGACCCTTGTTTTCTTGCTAGCTTTCAGCTAGGGCCCCTGCTCTCCTGAAGGCTTCCCACATTCCTTGTCATGGCCCCCTCTATCTTTAAAGCCAGGAAGAGCATGTTGAATCCTTATGGCTAGAAATCTCTTTAATTTCTCCTACTGCTACCAACAGAGAAAACACTGTTTTTATTTTTCTATATTTAATTTTTCATACATAACTCATAAATTTTTCATATTTTTTATTTTTATTAATTCATATGGGTAATCTACCTTTAGCCATATAATGTAACAAAGTCATGGGAATGAAACCTGCTCATGCTTACATATTCCACCTATACCAAAAGGGGAGAATATTATATAAGGCTGATCTATATACATTGGGAGGTTATCTTAAAATTCTGCATACCAAAGTAGAACAAAACAATTTAATAGAAAATTCAACATAAAATAATAAAATGCTATGATAGGGTAAGTATAGGGCACTTATATGATAGGGCTAAACATAGGTTGCTAATTACAGAAACATAAAGTGTAAAGATCTAACAGCTTTTGGAGTGTTGGGAATATAGTCATAATATATTATTTAATGGAAAAGGCATATCACAATGCAGTATGGATAGTATGATCATACACGTACATATGTGTGTGGATACAAATATTTATGGTAATTAACACAATTTGATTAAATTAGTGTAAGTTTAATTTTTTGGTTTATTTGTACTTTCTAGATTGTCATATTAAACATGTGTACCTAGTATACAAACAAACACGTCTTATGGAATGTAGTCATAACGTAATTTTGTCTCCCATTGTTCCTTTAAATTTGCTCAGTGGCACATATTCTTTCCACTGGCCAATTCCTGTGACTTCTGTTCACTCTGTTGTCACAAACCACTCTTTCAATTTAGTAACTGGAATATAAAATTCTGAAATTGATCAAAGTTGTATCTTCTCCTTTCCCTAGCTAACAACTGCTATTTTGTGGGGGTCCTACAATAGGGAAGAGAGGGAATATGCTTGTCAACTTATTTTTTCTCTGCCTAGTGTTGCCACACCCCCATCCTCAGCTAGATCACTGAGGTTTCTGACCCTTCTTGGGATGGAGTACAAGTCTGACCCTTCTGGAGATGTGCAGGATAGAAAGAGAGGAAGGAGAAGAAAGGTCAGACTTGAGATTTGAGTGATAACTTTCATTTAATTAATACTGAACCACTGGGCTTGGAAGATGCTTCAGATAAGTCTGTTTTATGGATGCTTTTGTGAGTTCATTTGGAGAATTTTCTTAATTGGCTATCTCTCTTTTCTGATTTCCATTCTCAGCCTCTAGAAATTATGGAAGTTGTTAACCTTTTTCTGCTAAGTTATTTTCACCCATTATGGAGGACTGGACTCAAAAAATATAAGCATCTCTCCCCAACACTACACATCTCAAATCCTCTTCTAATCTTAAGCATCCTGAACCTTTTAAGCCCTTGATGTGGGTAAGGGATTTAAAAGTTATTTAACTTGTTTTTTTTTTATTTGTATCTTGCCCAGGCACCTCTTTTTAGAATATCTTTCTCATAATATCTTCATAATGTAAAGGCTCAATAATCAGTCAGTATTTCCAATATAACATTGTGCAGATTATTATACTAGTAAGATTCTCCTTTAGGTGACAAAAGAGATAAAGCAATTAGCAATGGGGTCAAGGGCTGCTGCAGAAAATTCAAGGAAGATGAGAAATAGGAAAAAATAAGTTATTGATTATATCTTAGGTTTAAAGAGCATTTTCAATAGAGCAATGAGAATAAAGTAAATTTCAGGGGGTTGATAAAGAATAGATTGTAAGGAAATTAATGCACATGACTTCTTTCCTATGGTATTCAGAGGAGTCCTAATTTCACAAACTGTTAAACACAATAGATCTGCCAGCAGGTCCTGGAGAAGATGATTTCACTGGGCTCACTGGTTTCACTCCACCTCGTGTCTGTCTACTGGATTCCACAACCCATTATACTGGGACTTATAAATGGCATTCTGGCTTTATTTAGAACAAGCAGTCTGTTACTATGCCCAAAGGTCATCAGTATTTTGCTTCTTCTTAACCACATACCACTTCATTAAACACAACCTGAAAGAAATCAACCACACCAGAAAGCCAGTCATTCTACCCCAGAGGCTCCTTTGCAAAACACATTTGAAAATGAGTGTTTCATTAGGTAAGCATTACAAATTAGTATGGGTAGGGGATTGGGGGTGGCAGAAAAGACAGCATGGACCTTATAACTGACAGGGAGGTGATCCAAAAACTTGATCAACAGAACTTTGAAGACAGTAGAAGTGGAAAGGAATTTGTACACTTAGAGACTCAGTAGAAAAGAGAATGGGTATAGAGTCATGCTGTCTCCTTTGGTCAAAGATATAAAGAGCCTTTTTCTCAGAGTCACAAATATTTCAGGATTTTTTTTATACACGAAGCCCCACATGCACTTGTAGAATTAAGTGGGTCAGAGCATCGCTTAAATCCCAGTTTTCTCTAACATTAGCTGCATCTTCCTAATGAAACAACATGTTATTCCAATGAATTCCAAATGTAAACTGCAAAAATTGGTCTTGGGTACAATCAAGCTACTGGTGCTGTGAAATATCTTTCTTCATCTTTTTGGCATAAGATATATTCTGAGGACATTAGAGATGAGAGAATGTTAGAATCTCAGTATTAATGGGACTTAAGGGCCATCTACTCACATGATATCTTAGTTTTCTATCATTTCTTCCTCCCACTCTCCACTCTCCCTATGAGCTCACAAGGAGTTGCAGTGCATCTAAAAGCTGCTACTGTATCTCACCAAAACCCTTTTAACGGAAGACTGATTGAACTAGGGAAGGATTACTATAATATTTCCAAATGACTTCAGCTATGAAGCTGTCTGGACCTGGAGTTTTGTTTCTGTGAAGTTTTTGGGTGTTAAACTCTCACTGTTTGCAGATGACATGATATTACACATAGAAAACTCTAAAGAATCCACCAAAAAACTACTAGAACTAATAACTGAATTCAGCAAAGTTGCAGGATACAAAATTAATACACAGAAATCTTTTGCATTACTATATACTAACAATGAACTAGCAGAAAGAAAAATCAGGAAAACAATTCCATTCACAATTGCATCAAAAAGAATAAAATACCTAGGAATAAACCTAACCAAGGAGGTGAAAGACCTATACTCTGAAAACTACAAGACACTCATGAGAGAAATTGAAGAAGACACAAATAAATGGAAATATATCCAATGTTCATGGATAGCAAGAATTAATACGGTCAATATGGCCATCCTTCCCAAAGCAATTTAGACATTCAATGTAATCCCTATTGATATACCAACAGCATTCTTCAATGAACTAGAACAAATAGTTCTAAAATTCATATGGAACCACAAAAGACCCAGAATAGCCAAAGCAATCCTAAGAAAGAAGAACAAAGCTGGCGAGATTATGCTCCCTGAATTCAAACTCTACTACAAAGACACAATAATCAAAACAATTTGGTACTGGCACAAGAACAGACCCATAGATAAATGGAACAAAATAGAGAGCCCAGATAGAAACCCATGCATCTATAGTCAATTAATATATGATAAAGGAGCCATGGATATACAATGAGGAAATGACAGCCTCTTCAACAGCTGGTGTTGGCAAAACTGGACAGCTACATGTAAGAGAATGAAACTGGATTACTGTCTAACCCCAAACACAAAAGTAAACTTAAAATGGATCAAAGATCTGAATATAAATCATAAAACCATAAAACTCTCAGAAGAAAACACAGGTAAAATATCTCCTGAATAAAAGCATGAGAAAATTTTTTTTCCTGAACACATCGCCTCGGGCAAGGGAAACAAAAGCAAAAAAGAACAAGTGTGACTACATCAAACTAAAAGCCTTTTGTACAGCAAAGAACACCATCAGCAAAACAAAAAGACATCCAACAGTATGGGAGTATAAATTCATAAATGACTCATCTGATAAGGAGTTAACATCCAAAATATATAAAGAACTCATATGCCTCAACACCCAAAAAACAAATAACCCAATCAAAAATAGGGAGGAAGGGAGGGAGGGAGAAGGGGATTGTGGGGTATCATGATTGGTGCACATGTTGTGTGTGGGTCACGGGGAAGACAGTATAGCTCAGAGAAGAGAAATAGGGACTCTGTGGCATCTTACTACATTGATGGACAGTGACTGCAATGGGGTATGTGGGGGAATCAATAATAAGTGTGAACGTAATAACTACATTGTTGTTCTTGTGAAATCTTCATAAGAGTGTATATCAATGATACCTTAATAAAAAAAATGGGTAGAAACCTGGACATTTCTCCAAAGAAGAAATACAAATGGCCACCAGGCACATGAAAAGATGCTTCACATCACTAATCATCATGGAAATGCAAATTAAAACCACATTGAGATATCACCTTACACCAGTTCAAATGGCCACTATCCAAAAGATAAGAAACAACAAATGCTGGCAAGGATGTGGAGAAAAGGGAACCCTCCTACACTGTTGGTGGGATTGCAAACGGGTGCAACAGCTGTGGAAAGCAGTATGGAAATTCCTCAAACATTAAAAAGAGAAATAGCATTTGACCCAGTATTTCCAGTCCTAGGGATTTACCCAAAGAAAACAAAGTCCCTGATACAAAAAGATATATGCACCCTTATGTTTATCACCTCACTGTTTGCAGTAACTGAAATATGGAAACAACCTAAGTGTCCATCAATAGATGAATGGATAAAGATGTGTACATGTATATGTAACTCTGTGGTGGGGGAGGGAGAGAAACAGGAATCCCAGGCAAATACCTTTGAAACTGAAAATCAGAAAAAAACAAATACCATATGATTTCACTTACTTGTGGAATATAAAAACAAAGCAAAACAGAAGGAACAAAACAGCATTAGACTCACAGATACTGAAAAGGAACTAGTGGTTACCAAGGGGGAGAGGAGTGAGCAGGGGCAGGGGTAGTGGGATGGGACTGTTGAACCACTGTGATGTACATTTGATAATAAAATAATAATAATAATAATAATAAAGAAACTGATTGATTGGAAGGGATTAAGGAGACATGAGAACTATTATGTGGTTTCCTGGATTGGATACTGGAACAGAAAAGGACAGTGATGGAAAAACTGGAGAAATCTAGTAAAGTGTAGTTCAGCTAATGTTAGTGTATCAATGTTAATTTCTTAGTTTTGATAAATATGCCATGATTGTCTTTAAGATGTAACGTTAAAGGAAGACAAATGAAGGATATATGGGAACACGCTACTGTCTCTGTAACTAACTCATCTATAAATCTAAAATTATTTCAAAATAAAAAGTTAAAAATAAAAAAAAATTTCCAAGTGACAGAAACATAAACCAAAAGAGGCTCTGACAGAGAGGAGCTAGTTTGTTTGTGATCTTAAGTTTTCATATCCCATCGGTAGTAGCAGAGTTCACCATGGTGTTTCCAAGATTATGAGATTTAATCCTTGCTTTGGCTCACACAATCGGTGCTTTTGCAGGCAGTTCTTGGCAGAAAAACATCTCCTCAGCTCATTAACTTTTACATGTGTGTTTTTCACTATGCATCACTCCTTCAGTCAAAACTATTCCCTCTGGTTTCAAGTTCTGGAAACAGATGATCCAATTCCGTGGCCTTTGCCACAGTTATCAACATTTGAAGGGCCCCATTAAACCTGTTTGTGGAAGGAGTCTCCAAACCCTTAGGACGGTAGAGAAATTAACTTACTTATATATCCCTTTGTCTTCTATACCATTTCAGGCAAACATTTTTTAAACTTTATCTTTCAATTCTTGAGAGACTAGGTTTCATATCCCAAACTTGCCAGACTCATTAACTTGTAAATAAGGTTTTGGAACCCTGAGCAATATTATCTAAAACTCTTTTATGAATATAGAAATCACCAAAAGACAAATCAGGTTGTATATGTGAAGTTAAGTAACTCATATATATGCTCTTATATTTATGATATGTAGATTTATATATCTAAGGTATATATGATATAATATGATATACCTGTATGATAGCTATATATCCTATGAAAGAATATGCCACCTCAAAATATGCCTCTTTGGCATAAGGATTTTGAGCTAATTATTTTTGAGAAAAGACAGACACGGGAGAATGTCTATAAACAGAAAAGAATTTGCCCTTTTGTAAGGGAGGTTTATATTTAAGGGAAATCTCCATTTTGAAGGGTATCTCCCTCTCCATACCAGGAAGAGGATGACTCTAAATCACAAGAAACTCTCATTAATATTGACCATGCCAGACTTTGCGTAAAAACCTTATATACTTTTCCTGATAACCTCCCATAATTGGCCTCCCCATCTCCCAATATCACTCTTCTGTCTTTAGCTGAAGTTTGTATTTAAGGTGGTGACTTGGGTCATTTCAGGGACTTTTATTCCATTTTCCTGGGTATTTCCCATGTATATATAAGGTATACATGCTATTCAATTTCTGTTTTTCTTTTGTCATCTGTCTTTTATTATAGGATGAGTCTCAGCCACAAAACCTAGAAGAGTAGAGGAAAATTATTTTTCCTCCTTACACATACATATATCAACATATATAAGCACACATAGGTACTGCAGAGGCCTACCTATCAAATCTAAATCTATAAATGGCACAAGTTTATGAAATTGAAACCTGAGGACAACCAACATAATAACCAACTAGGCTTTAAGCTATAGCCAATCAATAATTTCCTTGCTTTGCTTTCACCTTTTCTCTATAAAAGTTTCTCCCCATCCACTTCAGCTCTTGTCAGTGAAGGGCTTCTAACAATTTCTGGTTTGGCACAGTCCAATTTGAATCGAGTTTTACTCAAATGAACTCTTAAAATTTTTAATATGTCTCACTTTGTCTTTCAACAATACCATTATTATGTTACTACTGCAAAATATTGTGCATACAAGGTAATATACTCCAGAATTTTTTTTGTATTAGAAAAGTTTCAAAATGCCCTAATACATGGGCATTTTTCACTCAACTGGAGCAAATAACCCTAAAATTTGTATAGCACCACAAGAAACCCCAAATAGCCCAAGCAATCTTGAGAAAGAACAAAGCTGGGGCTATCAAACTCTCTGCTTCAGCTTCAAACTACACTATAAATCTACACTAATCAAAGCAGTATGGTACTGGCACAAGAACAGAATAAAGAGCCCAGAAATAAACCCTATATGGTCAATTAATATATGAGAGAGGCAGCAAAAATGTACTATGGAGAAAAGTTTCTTCAATAAATGGTCTTAGGAAAACTGGACAGCTACATGAAAATGAATGAAACAGGATCACTCTCTTATACCATACACAAAAAGAAACTCAAAATGGATTAAATCTTAAATATAAGACCTGAAACCGTAAAACTCCTAGATTCCTAGAAGAAAACATGCAGTAAACTCTTGAACATCAGCATTAGTAGTTTCCTTTTCTGAATACCTCTCCTCAGGCAAGGTAAACAAAAGCAAAAATAAACAAATGGGACTACATCAAGCCAAAATGCTTCTGCACAGCAAAGGAAACCATCAATTACACCAAAAGGCAATCTACTGTATGGGAGAATATATTTGCAAATGATATGTACAATAACAGGTCACAATTCAAAATATATAAAATACTCATACCACTCAACACCAAAAAAACAAAAATCTTTAAAAATGGGCAGAGGACCTGAAGAGACATTTTTCCAAAGACACTCAAATGGCCAACATGCACATGAAAAGATGCTCAACATCACTACTCATTGGGAAAATGCAAATCAAAACCACAATGAGATATCACTTCACACCAGTCAGAGTATCTAATAACAACAAGATGAGGAATAAGTGTTAGCAAGGATATGGAAAGAAGGGAAACCTCTTGTGCACTGGTGGTGGGACTACAAATTGGTGCAGCCACTCTGTAGGTGTCTTAGGAAACTAAAAATAGAAACACCATATGACCCAGCAATTCCACTTTTGGAAATTTACCCAAAGACAACATAATCATCAATTCAAAAAGATATATGCACTCCTATGTTTATCACAGCAATATATACAATAGCAAAAATATGGAAGCAATGTCCATCAATAGATGAATGGATAAAGAAGATGTCATTCACACACACACACACACACACACACACACACACACACACACACACACACACAATGGAATACTACTCAGCCATAAAGAATGAAATCTTGCCATTTGCAACATGGATAGACCTAGAGGATATTATGCCAAGTGAAATAAGTCAGACAAAGACAAATACTATATGATTTCACTTACATGTGTAATCTAAAAAAAAATGAAGAAACAAAACTGAAATAGACTCATAAACACAGAGAATAGATCGGTGGTTACCATAGGGAGTGTGGGTGGGAGGACTGGTGAAATAGGCGAAGGGGAAGAAAATTAATGAGAATGTTTGATATCTTGATCTGAGTTACATGCCTAGAACATTACAGGCATTCATGAAATAACAGCTTCTATCCAGCCCTCAGTTACGCCTTCCCCTTTTTCCTTTTCTGTCATGAAGATTGAATGTGCAAGAGCACTTCAGTCTAATGAATATGTCACATGAATGCATCACAACATGTCGAAATGCAAGAAGCTGCACACTCAGATCTGTGCGTTCTATTGTATGAGCCTTAACATAAAAAATTGAAAGTAACTAAAATCTTAAAATGCCCTACATGCCCGTTATGAGATAAATAACTAACAAGATGATAGTACATTCATAGCTGCAGAACTATATAGCATTGAAAAAATGAGGAACGTTCATATATAAATATTTTTTAAATATATTATTAAGTGAAAAAAGTTAGCAGATAATAGGCATATTGTGATATCAACTGTTAAAATGAGTATGAAATTATATACAGAAGAAATAATTTTTAGTGCAACTGAAGTACAAGTGGGACAATTTTAGCTATAATTTTTTCACCCTTAATAGGTTTTGTCAAGGACACATACTAACTAGTCACTGAATTTGTAATTAAAATTTTTTTTCCTAATTAGTTGCACACTTGCCTCTTGACTATCAATCAGGATATTCCCTCAGAGCATCTGTCACTTTAATGTTCATTTGGATTCCTAATGCAACAGAGAAAGAGAAGGTGAATTGACATTTCTTAAACACAGCATTATTTATTAAAATGAAGTGCTTTCCAAATGTGCTCTTGCACATTTAATCTTCATAACAGAAAAAGGAAAAAGGGGAAGGCGTAACTGAGGGCTGGATAGAAGCTGTTATTTCATGAATGCCTATAGTGTTCTAGGCACTTAACATACGTCCTGTTGCTTAATCATCATAAGAGTCCTGAAAAATATGTCTTATTATCCACGCTTTACAAATGACAGTAATAAAGTTCAAGATTATTAAAAATCTTGTAGCTATCCAAGTAAAAGTATCAGGACTATGATTTGAACCTTGATTTGTTTCTACACACAATAAAAACTCAAACAATAATTATAAAAATGTAACAAAATAGTTCAGCCTTAGGATGTCACTTTGTGATTTTTGCTTCTATGACTGATAAATATAATTCCTTTCCAAGAGTACAGTTACATTCATCAATTCTAGTCTTAATTTTTCTCTACCTAATGCTTTATTATTTGGTTTTTACTTTCCCCCAGAATCCATTATTGTTCAACTATTCTTTCTACACTTAAAATAAATGGTATTAAAGTAGCTTGTTTGTAAAACAAAGGAAAAAACAAAACAGATATAGACTCATAGACACAGAGAACTGACTGGTGGTTGCTGTAAGGGAGAGAGGTAGAGGGATGGGTGAGATAGGTGAAGGGGAAAAAATTAGTGAGAATGTTTCGTATCTTGATCTAGGTGATGGTTACATGTCAAAATTCACTGAACATTAATTTTTATGCATTTTATTGTATGTACCTAAAAAAAGGCTATGGAAGAAAAAATAGGTTGTTTGCTGTGCTCCATTTGTTACTTAAGTTTACTATGCATAAAGTCATATACATACGTATGATGTATATAAAGGTATAAAAATTTTATAAAGATAGTATACCTTGACACAAAGACCTTAAAAACCTATTGTCAAATTTTCAAACACAAAATGCATGCTAGATCTCTCTTCTTTCTCTCTTCTCTTCCTGAATGACTTTGTCCAAAACCTATTAGATAGGATCTAGTAAAGTAAGCATGTGACTGGGTTGGGGGTAGGTAGCTATAATAGCCCAGAATAAAGACTCATAGTAGCTAGGTTCAGGAGGGTATCTGTGAGGGTTAGTGGAAATCTGATGTATAGTTTGGTAGCCCAAATATAGTGAGGAAGCAGGATGTATTTCAGAAGGCACAACCTGGTATGGAGGAAATTGGAGCCCAGGTGTGTTGAGGTAGGTGTATGCATAAGAGAGAAGCTCAGGTTGAGCTGCTCAGGGTAAGGACAGTATTTAGAAGTGGGCTGCCCAGAAGGGGGTGTCAAAGACAAAGTGAGGTGAAATGGCTTTGTGTATAAGAAGTAGCTCAGAATGGAACGTTGAAGCCCCAAAAAGAGTTAAGAGAAAGACATCCATGCTGAGGTGGGGTCGGGGAGGATGGGTGACTGGCAGTCTATGAAGTGTCAGATGCTAAGGAGGGTGAGAAGGACATCCACTCAGTAGAGTGCACTGATGTGATATCAGATCACAACTTGAGATGAGCATCTATTTGGGGTGATAAAGAGGGTCATTTAATAATAATAATAGAGGCCAATTTATTAAGCAGACATAATAATCATAAATGTTTATGCACATAACAGAGTCTGCAAAACACAAAGCAAATGTTGATAAAAAGAGACATGAAAATATACAATTGCTATGAGTGATTTTAATAGTATTCTCTCAATAATTGATAGAACAAGTTCTTAGAAAATTAGAAAGGATATAGAGGATTTCAACACCAGTATCTCTGAGTGATATCTATAGAACAATCCACCCAGATATCAGCAGAATACGCACCTTTTAAAAAGTACACAGATATTTACCAAAATAGAGCATATCTTGGCTATAAAACAAATATCAATAGATTTAAAATTATTTGAGTAATAAAAATTATGTTATTGGATTACAATGGGATTAAACTAGAAGTCAATTTTTGAAAATAGAATCACTGGAAATTCTAATATTTGGGAAAAAATAATACACATCCAAATAATTCATGGTCAAAGAATAAACCAACAGAAAAATAAGGAAGTTTTTAAACTGAAAAACAAAATAAAACACAACACCTGTCAAAAATTGTGGGATGCCACTAAAGCAGTCTTTGGGATTGGTGGTAGGATTTATAGCATTAAGTACCTGTATTAGAAAATAGGAAAGGTTTCAGATCAGTGACTTCAGATTACACATTAGGAAAGAAAAGAAGGAAGAATAAATTTAATATAAAATAAGTAGATGAAAAGAAATAATAATGGCCAGGTGAGAAATAAATGAAACAGAAACCAGAAAAATCCCTAAAGAAATGATTATTATTTGAGAGAATCAATAAAATTGATAAACTTCTAGCCAGATTTCTCAGAAAAAAAGGAGACACAAAGTAAAGAAAAAATAATAATTCTATATAAGCTCTTTCAGAAAATAGAAGAGGAATAAAAATTCTGGAGACATTCTAGGAGGCCAGTCTCATGTTAATTATTCAAATCAAACAAAGACATTATAAAAAGAAAAACTGCAAAGCAATTCCTTCAGAAATATAGAAACAAACATTCTAACTGAATTTTTTAAAAATTGGATTCAACAATATGTAAAATTTTAAATCATAAGTTTATTCTGGGAATTCAAGATTAATTTAAAATTTGATCATTCATTGTAATTCACATATTAGCAAATTAAAAAAGAAAACCCATATATTATCTCAATATACACAGAAAAAAAAGCATTTCACAAAATTCAACCTTCATTCCTCATAAAATATCTCAGCAAACTATCAATACAGGGGAACGTCCTCAACCTGACAAAGGGTACCTACAAAAAGCCTACAGATAACACTATAATTAATGGTGAAAAGGAATGCTTTCTGCCTAAAATTGAGAACAAGTAAAGGACATCCATTCTCAAAAATCCTATCATTTTCATATCAGAGAATCTAGCTGGTGCAAAAAGTCAAGAATACTTAATAGGAATCAATATTGTAAAAAAAATAAAACCATCTTTATTCATAGATGACATAATTGTCTGTGTAGAAAATCTTATGAGATAAAATATAAAACCTATTGGAACTAATAAGTGAGTTCAACATGATCAATGTAAAAAAATCAATTGCAGTTCTATATATGAGCAACAAATAACATAAAATGGAATAAAAATACCATTAACTACCACATCAAAGCATATGACATACTTTGGGATTAATGTGGCAAATATGTAAAACTATAAAGAATTGCTGAGAGAAATTTTCAAAACCTAAAAATGAGAGATACAGTAGTTATAAGCTGAAAATATCAATATTAAGATGGCATGTCTCTCCAAAATGATCTATAGATAACACAATCTCAATCTTATTCCCATCTGACATTTTTTGTAGAAATTGACAAACTAATTTTCAAATTCATAGGTCAAAAGATCTAGAATAGCCAATACAACTTTGAGGGAGGACAGAGTTACAGGATTAACACTGCCTGATTTGAAGACTTACTATAAAGCAACAGTGCGCTATTGGTGTCAACATAAAAAAATGTTATTTGATAATAAATGATCAAATTTTATATCTATGGAGCATACTACTTCTCTAATGGTTGCCTCAAACTGAAAAATTTCAGACTGTATATTTTTGAAACATGTTTTCATTGATATTGTTTTTTAGCTCTGAACCACAGAAGAATGTGTATTACTGCTCCTTGAGATAATACAGTTCAGAGCTTATACTAATGGTCAGTTAGGCATAGATTTGTACACATCACTGATTTGTTAAAATGTTGATAGGATTATATATACAAAACTATGTGACTGAATAGAAAGCCAATACATCTCTGCTAGGAAGGGTGTTGGGGAGAAATGTTCCCCATTCAGAACAACATTTAAGCCCCAAATTCCAAGTCCTACCATATACTTTATTTAAACAGGTCTCAGTAAAAAACACTACCATAGCAATTAAACTGTTAAGACTCTTATTGATGGTTTTTGAGATAAACTCAGTAACATTCTTCTCCTACCAATATTTTTGTTTCCCTGCGGTAAGGTAGTTTTGCTGGTGTGTCTGTTGTATGACCTGATTGTGCTGATTATTTTTTTGCTCTATTCTTTATATTAATGTGGTGTTTTTGAGTCTTTGATTGTTCTGACCCTACTGCTCAGATCTATTCACATTCAATAGACTTGGCAGTTCCTTCCACCAGTGGTGGAGTGGAATTTCCCATCACTTGACTTCAGGTTTGACCTTGTGATTTGTGGTATCCAATGAGTGTTAGCAGATGTGCTACAAGCAGACTTGAAACATGCCTTTTATGCTTCTTCCATCACCTCAAGAAGAACCTGCTTTTGTTGGCTTACTGGCCCAATAAGGATAAGAGACTTGCAAAGCAGACTTAGAGCCAAACCAGCAGCTTAGAACCAAAACCAGCCCAAACCAATACAGATAAGCCAACTCCCACCTGCCCCACAGATATGTGAATAAGAATTAATAATGGTTGTTTTAAGCCAGTGAGTTTTGTAATGATTTTTATGTAGCATTATTGTGGCAGTGACTAACTCATATAGCTATAAATGCACTAATCAAAATCTAAAATATGTTCAATTAGAGTTGGGAGTAGGTGCTAGGGGAAAATAAATTATGATAGAAAGCTAGAAAAATGTCATTCATTTATGTAGTGGCTACATATTTATTATAACTTACCTGTGATGGTCTGGAAGGCAAATTAATTTTATCTAGTGAACTTCTAGAATTTAGAAGGATATTTAAAGGAAAAAATCTTGAAAGCATAGGCTTGTTATTACTACATGCATTTGACAAGATATCAAAAGAAAGAAGTTCAGAAAAAAAAAACTCAGAAACAAGATCAGGTAGTAACCAATATTTAGAGGAAATATAGATAACCAAGAAGCTTAAGGAATGGGAAATTATAATATTTTCCACCAAATAAAAATTGAGGTCATTAAAACATGCTTTAGGAAATAGATCAAGTCCAAGGCACTACTAAGAAAGCAGTCTCAAAGTGAAGACCGCATCAATTATGTGACTGTCATGGCTTTTTAAAAGACTTCTCCAAGGATTAAGATAACACTCAGATTATATCAGCTGAACAAGCAGGTTTTTAGAAAGATTATGGACATGTTCTCACAGAAGCTTGAGGTGCTCAAAGTACTCAGTGTTTGGAGAGAGATGCATGTCTACTATAGAATCCTCTTTTAGTAAATGTAGTTGGTTGAAATTACTAGAAAACTAACAACATTTTCAAAAGAACTATAATGGTAAATGTGCTACTACACTGGATTAAGAGATTGAAATTGTTCGAAATATAAAATGACCTCTGTGCCTCCAACTTTCTATAGACAAGAATCAGAGTAGGATGCTTTTCAACTGTAGAAAGGGCATATTCTCTAATGTACTCTTCAGTAATGCAAGGAGGATAAAAGGAAAGGGAGAACATCCCAGTAGGCAGATCGAGAGCCTTGGAAAATGGTGAACTAGAAATGCCCTCTGGTTGAGTAGAGCCAGACTCAATTAAAGATTATCCTTTACATGCCAAAATAGGGAGAACAAACAATTGCCTAGCAGGATTTCAGAAATGATAGGAATAAGTGACAACTTTGTGGATCTCATTTTTTCCTTTCTTAAATGGGAGTGTTCAGTTTTTTCTGTCCCTGTTCCACTATTTTATACTGGATATATTGGAGGCAAAGACCTTTTAAAAAAATTCATAGGTCTCTGGATCAACCTGACTACATCTGCAACTACTATAAATCATAGTAACTTGAACTTTGAGTCATGGTTAGACCCCTATTCAGAGGTCACAGATTTGGGGTGGCTTTTTTTTATGTAGGAGGGAAATAAAAACTTATAATGAAGAGGATGGACTGTTTCAGATTCACTCATTGGTCCAAATTATTTATACACTCTAAACACTGCCTTTTGCCTTATAGATTGGTGGCTCTTCTTACTAGAGACAACATATACTTCTCCACATATTGGCTTTAGGCTCATCATGTAATTAGCTTTGGCCAATGGGATTTTAGCTGGTGTGATGCTGGGAAAGACTCAAATGCTTTGGGAGGTTGGGCTTACTTCCACCATATGAGAAGGTATGGACCAGCTATCTCACTGGTACAAGAAAGGTAATAGGCATATAGCCCAGATATGAATATACCCCACAGCTAGGAGCCAAGCTTATCCAAACATGACTAGTTCAGGTGACTTTTTTTTGTATGAACAAGAACAAATGATATTTTTTTATGTCACTGAGTTTCAGGTGTGATTTTTTTTGACACCACATTATTGAGGCAATAGTTAGCTAAAACACAGATATATTAAAATATATATACATACTAATAAAACATATATTAGAATCATTTGAGTTTTGGCTATTCTTGTCTTTCCCTCAAATAAAACCTATTGAAATTTGTCAGCTCATGGCTATATAATAATAATGTGTTTCCTGTCAGACATAGAGACAAAGTAATTAAGACTTTGTAGTATTTGTACAGTTACCTATAAATGGAACCATAAAGTAGAGTATAGAAATAGATCCATACATGTAGGGACTTGATATAGATATAATATTAACACTAAGCAAGTTGAGGATGTACTGTCAAAGTACTGGTACTATGTATTGGTACTGTCAAGTACTGGTACTAAGAAAATTGGCTAGTTATATTGAAAAACTTAACATACATGAAGTCAAATTCCATATAGATGAAAAACCTAAATATAGAAATAAAATGTGTAAATTACTTATAAAATACTGAAGAATATTTTATGACATTGTCATAGAAAATAATTTCTTAAACAACACATAGAGACAGATGTCCTAAAGTAAATTTAACAAACTTGACAAGATTCAAATTAAAATGGAGTCCATTTATAGTATGAAAACAAAAGACACAGATTTGGGGGAGATATTTGAACACTTATATCTGACAAATGATTACTAAGTTGACTATAGGAAGAAAGCTTCAAATCAGAGATAAAGACCAATAATCCAGTTTAAAAACAACCTACAGAGAGTAATATAAAGTATTTAACAAAGAAACCAGACATGATTAGAAATGTCAAAAAATAGGCTTAACCTTACCAATCATCACATACATTAGAATTAAAAATAGATATAATTCATGTACATAAATTGGAAAAAATTAAAAGACTGGTAATACTCAGTATTAAGCATGCTGGAAAATGGAAATTCTTATGTAATACTGCTAATAGTCTAAACTTCCTCTTCAACTTAGTAAAAAATATTTGGCAATAAGTAATATATTACAATGTTCATAATATTTAATCTAACCCTACCCCCTCTTACTATGTATCCTAAAGAAACTCCTAAACAATATCCTAAAATTATTTTTCTTTAATCTTTTATATAGAAGTAATATCACAGTTTTTAGGATTGTGGCTAAAAATTTAAGAAGTACTTGTAACATGCCTGTCATCATTAGTTTTTTGTTTTATTTTCTTCTATTTTAAATGATCAATCTTCAAATTGCATGGTACTTCAGAGAATTACATTTATGATTAACTGGCTGTGTTTTCAGCAAGTTACTTAGCCTTGCTAGATAGAAGTTCCTTATCTATAAAATAAAAATATAGGGCCAAGTTCTCTATGTCATAGATAAAAGACTAATAAAAATTACAGTAATTTAACTCAGTTATTTAAATGTCCAGTTTAGGTTCCTATAGTGATTGGATTTACCAGTGCTTTTTCAGATACCTAGGAAATATTTAATTTTTATTCATTATAAAGATGTGGGAGTAAGCCCTTTAAAAAAGTTTGAAAGTGTGCCCTAGTCTTAAATTTTTAAAAATTAAAAACAGCTATCATTAGTAATAAAATTGGGTTTATATTGAGAAAATATGATTAAAATTAAAGTAATTACATTAAAATATTTTTACACTAAAAGGGTCTTTTTCATTCACCTCAACATTAATATTACTGCTTAACTAGGTTCTGAGGACATGGATTAACTTAGCGTGTGGAAAAGCCCTCAACAATTTTAATATCCATGGTACCACTTAATTCACAGTAGGAAGTCTTAAAATAAAGGACTTATTAAGATCTTGTGGAAGCTGTTTCATTAGAAAATACTATTTTTCAAATCCAACTTTTGGTGTGGTATCTAGTCCAATTTAATTATTATAATTTGACAATATATTGTTAATGAGAGTGTCATAAAAGAGTTAGCTTTTTAAGCAAGTAGGCTCTTAAGTGTGTTTTTTTTCTCTATAATTTTAATAAGCTCAAAGCATAAAATCTTTGTGCTTCCTACTTACCTGACTTTAAAAATTCTACTGGTAAATTCCCTGTGGTGTGTAGTGAAAATAAAATGAAAAGATAATAAATTAAGGCTGCTCACATATGTTAAGGCTGCTCCAATAGTAAAAGCTTTTTCATTTATTCAATGACTACAGTGTTCTGGCTCTTTACATTTATTTATTATCTTGAACCTTTTTATTAGTCACACAAAGTCAGTGATATTTTCCTCTTACTACTATAAAAGAAACTGGGGCTTAGATGTTACTTATCCACTGTAACCAGTTAATAATTAGCAGAGGAACAACAGGAAGCTAATTCTGTTTAAGTGTATTTATTTAAATTTCATACTGTTTTCATGGTCCCATATAGTCTCACTAATAATATGACACTTAGGAACAAATGCTAGAATTTTTCCAAAGAGGCTATGGTATTAAAAAAATGGGATGAGACGTTTGGGTTATAAGATATTCCCCCTGTGATTTATTGATCAGTTACTGGCTCATTGGTACTTAACACCACACCTTGTTGTTTGCACCTAAATATAAATAAGACATGCTAATCAGTGGTGTATATTTAGGAACATAACTAAGAACTCCAAGACATTGAACTTCATTCTTCAGCAACAAACAGAGGTCAATGTTCCTGGTCTGAGGAACCAAGGCAGAATGCCTCTCTGGAGGGAAATGGAGCAACAGTATGAATAACAAACAAGGCATTATGAATTCTGGGCTGAGACCCAACATATGTTTCCTGAAGGAAGTGAATGAATCTGTGCTGGATGAACTGGGACTCCGAGGAGGTCTAAAGGAAATGTGACTCACTGGTGAAAGTGAATGAACAAATGAAAGAATAAACAAACCAACAAACAAATAAACAAATAGGACTGGAAAATAGCCTACAATTCTCATGCATTAAATTTTCCTGAGTTTGCCAATGGAGTAGCACCTAACCTCCTTGGCTTCTAAAGTTAGGGAAATGGTAGAGCCTCAGTTTCCTTTGTTCCTGTACCTTCTTTCTCCTCAATCTTTAACTTTTTAAATCTTTTCTCTTAAAATTTCTTCATAAAACACAGATTATGTGATAACATCATATCCTACTATTCCAAGTGGATTCTTCTAATCCTGGTTGAAGACCCTATGTCTGAGAGACAGACAGTCCTTACTTAAATCAGACAGGACTATGCTGTCATACTTGTAATTTTTTTATTGTTTTCTAAATATTTTGCTCTTTTTTTGGTCCAAGCATCCTTTTGTTAAACATAACACTTCATCTAATACTTTAATATTCTTATTTCAAAATATATATACATAATGATTAAAATTAACACCTTGGATTTTTTTTTCTTTAGATAAGTAACACATTTCTCATGCTTCTACCTGGAAGTTGAGAATCCCTTGAGGGGAGCATAAACTTTGTGTCAAAAGTCCACAAGTAACTTTTGAGGCCCCAAAGTCTCATTCTCATTTTGGTATCCATTGTTCTCTCAACTACTTCCCCATGCAAACTATTCAGTTATAAGTAGGTTTCATCCCTGCAAGGGAATATGCTTATTTCTTTTGCATTCCAAAAATTTCTGAAATAGCTAGCTATTATAAGGAACGTCCAGCAAATAATGATTCCCTTCCAATAATACCTCTAGAAGTAGTTCTCCAAAATAGGAATGGACAATCAACAACTATGTCTGAACTATCTGACATGATGCTTAGAAGTGCAGCTGATTGGCTCATGTGTTTGGTCATCTGTTCAGGCTAGGTGAACTGGAGCCTCCTAAGAATTCAAAATTTCTGTGTGATTCACAGAAACTGAGGGGTTTGGAATCTGAAGCATTTAAACATTACATTCTTCTCTTGAGAGAAAGCCTACAAACACCTCTTGTTGGTGCTAACAAAGATTAATTGGTTTTATTCCTCATCATTTTGTTTTTTCAGTCCTTCCTTGGATTGAGATGCTTTAAGATATTTTCAATAAGTGGCAAATAATTTGTCACTATTTTTGTAACTAGGTATACTAACTTCAGAAGTGAAAAGAAAATGTAGTCTTAAATGAATCTAAAATGGATTGGCTTTTCCCCATGAGTTCCCATCCATTGTGAAACAAGGGTAAAACAAACAAAACTGGATTTAGTCCATGTTGCTAAATAAAATAAAAACAAAACCTTACTCTCAACTAATAATTTAAATAATATCCTTAGTTTTATTTCATTATTTCATGTTCTTCAACTTCCTTTACTTCTGTCTTAGCTAGAGGCTGGATTTACACATCATAAGTAAGGGGTTTCTTCCTTCCAATTCTGTGTACTGTATAGAATATACTGAATTTTGATTTGTTCATCTATGTATTTATTCAGCAAATATTTCTTGATTTCTTATCATATGTCAAGCATGTTTTAGGTATAGGAGGTATACATACAGGAGATAGAACACCACCAAAATAGTCATTGCCCTGTGGAATTTGAAGTTCGATTGAAATATTTGGCCCAGACTAATTCCTGGTCATTTAGCCAGTGTCTTATATCTAAAAATGAATATGTCTTTACTTGGTTGAGATCCATAACCCCTTCTTATTGATTGAGCTTCCCATGATCTCTTATCTGATACTGCAGGACCCTCTGAGTCTTTCTCACATCCATTATCTTTTTCATACTTTAAGTACTCTGAAACATCTGTTCTAGTATCACAACATGCCTATGGTATCTCAATTCAGTAAACACACCTGCTCAGCTGTTCCAAGATCACTTCACTTCGGCATGAGTTATAATGCCAAATTTAGTGGTCTTTTCTAGATTCCCCAAATGGGAAGTAGAAAAATTTCCTCTCTTCTAAGAGTCTCCTTCACATTATTCCTCAGAACAGTAAATATCAAGGTACATATTTGATGGTATATCTCCTTTTTAACCTATCACTCAATTTCTGTCAGCCTTCGCTTTTCCAAAATCTCTCAGAACCAAAAGAGATAAACTTTCCTATTACTTACTGTCTTTGTGTAAGCAGAATTTCCTTTATACAAAACCACTTCATTCTTGCCTTAATATTAAATGATAGCTAAAAAATTAGAAAATCCGTTCTCTTCAAAAGGTGCCTCATTTTCAAGCCAGTTAGTCTACTGCAAAGTGTTATTCTGAATGTCAGAATATTAACTCTGCCTTCTTACTCCATTCCTTTTTTAATACCAAATCCACCTCTAGCCCCCAAACCACCGCAATGATATATGGATGCTTTGTGCTAGCTAAGAAGAAAGTTGTATCTATGGATATGCAAGATGTTAAGTACATGAATAGTATTTTGAAAAATAGTATCTTACAATTAAGATAGTTACCTATGGATACCATTGTGGAAGTGGGGTCAATCTGCCAGTTTTAAAGATTTTTTTTCCAGAGGACACTGTTCCACACTGAATCTACAGGTACATATGGAACAATTTCCTCTGGAAAAAAACTTAAAAATGGGCAGAGTGACCCATTCAGCACTGGACCAGCCCTTTGAAAATTGCCCAGATTTTATGTAAAAAGCACTATTTGCCTATTTTATGGTACTGGTCTGTAGGGCAGGGGCCTGCTGGAGTACTCTCCAGGGAGAAGGGCTGATGGGCACTATCCTCCTGATTCAGCTCTGTCTTGCTAAAGGGTGGGTGCCATCTTTTTTTTCCTTTCTGGAGGTGCCATCTTTATGCTTCAGCCATCTTCTGTGCTCTCCCTCTGTCTTGCCAGAGTTGTCAGGTACCCTTTTTTTCCCCTCTTCTTTTCATTTATTTATCTTCTTTTATGCTTTTTCTTTTCTTTTTTTCTTTTTTCTTTTCTTCTTTCTTCAGCAGGTGCCATCTTCGTACTCTCCCTCTGCCTTGTTCCGAACCAGTGAGTGCCATCTTCACACTCTGCTATGCACAAGAGCGCCAGTATCTCCCAGGTGAGCTTCTACAACCATCTGATGCCCTGGTTTTTACATCCTGTACTGGCTTTTATGGCTGCCACCCAGAGGATATCCCTAGATTGCCTAGCTCTGGAGGCTAAAAAGGCTGGGTTCCTGGGTCTCATAGAAATATAACAATCTGAGATTCACCTCTCGTTAGATTACCATTCTGAGGGCATTGTACAGATAGCAGACTGAAACATCCCCAGTTTTTCTGAGAAAGATGTTCATTTGCATGTACAAGAGCTCCCTTTGTACTCACTCCAGCTTGATGGTATCTTCTAAAAATGAGCATATACCCATCTCTGGGCCATAATTTTTGCAGTTGCTACAAGGGGACATCTCTAAATTTCCTGGCTCTGGTAGCCAGTGGGGGTTATGCCTGTGAGTCTAAAAGACTGTAACAGATAGAGCAAGTTCTTAAAAAGCTACCATTCTAAGGGTATAGCAAGAACCAACAGACCCAGGAACTCAATCTTTCTATGAAAGAGGCCTACTAAGTTACCATGATAGTTGCATCCTTAGACGCAGGCTGATATTTAAATATACATCTAAGTGCTGACTATAAATCTTTCCTGAAATCTCAATGGGCAAGCACTATCTTTGCACTCTCCCTCTGCCACACTCCAGAATGCCATCATCTCTTGGACAGGAGCTCTTGTATGTCTTGTGCCCTAGTTTTTGTTTGGTGCCATGATTTTTATGGCTGCTGCCTAGGAGATACTCCTTGATCATCAGACTCTTGTGGCTATGGGGGTTTACTTCCTGTGTCCCACAGGACTGTAACAACCAGGGAGAGAGTTCTTGGTGGGCTGCCACAGCCAGGGCATTGCACAGATAGCAGGCTGAAGCACACCAAGTCTCTAGCCTTAGAGTTTCAGCCAGAGGATCAGGCTTCAGGTTTGGCACACACCTAGAGGCTATGGACATGCTCTCAGAATATGCATGCCAAAAATGTCACATTGCAATCTCCTTCTACCTTGCTACACTTCTCCAGTATCTCTCAGAAAGGAGATTATACACTCATCTGGAGCCCTGATTTTTGTTACTGCTGATCAGAGATACCTCCAGACCACCGGGCTCATGGGGCAGCAGGGTATATGGTTCTGGTCCCAGAGAATTGGATATATTTGCATTAAGCTTCTGTCTGATAGTGTGGTTTCCAATCAGCTGGAATTCAGGTGCTTAGTCTCCCTTTGGGACATTGACTGATCTTGACATCCTCAAATATTAGAGGCTATTAAAAATAAAATATGCTGCTTAGATCATCACAAAGACTTGAGAGAAAATCAAGAGCTAGAACAGAGTTGAATAATAAGGTTCATTTTCTACACAAGGTGATGCCTTTGAGATAGACTTCTTCAAGTCAAGCAAAATTAATAAACAGAGGAATACGTTCCAAATAAAAGAACAAGATAAAACTTCAGAAAAATAATTAATTAAATGGATATAAATAATTTACCGGATCAAGTTCAAAGTAATGGTCATTACATGTTCACCAAACTCAAGAGAAGAATGGATGAACATGGTGAAAACTTCAACAGAGATTTTATATATATATATATATAATACGAAAGTTCCAAACAGAAGTCACAGAGCCAAAGACTACAATAACTAAACTAAAAAATACACTAGAGGGGTTCAATAGCAGACTTCATGAAGTAGGAGAAAGGACCATTGAACTTGAAAACAGAGCATAGGAACACACCCAATCAGAGTTACCAAAAAATAAATGAAGCTACCATAAGGGACTTATCAGATAGCAAATGGACTAACATTCACATAATGGGAGTTCTGGAAACAGAAGAATGAGAGAAAGGGGCAAAAAATTATTTAAAGAAATAATGGATGAAATTTCCATATCTTGGGGAAAGAAATACACAGGAAGATCCAGGAAGCCCAGTGAGATCAAAAGTAAGATGAATCCAAAAGGACCCACACTAGGACACAGTAAATTGTCAAATGTCACAATTTAATTAAGTATCACTTAGTTAAATGCCATTTATATATATGACATTATATATAATGTCATATATATAATAAAATGTGACATTATGTCAAATACATTGTTAAATATTTAAAATTAAATTTTTATTATATTAGACAAATTGATTAAAAATCATTATAAAAATCATATTAATTATAACAATAAAAATCATATTAAAATTAAATTTTATATTAAACATCTAATAATTAAATATATTTTTATTTAATGTATATATAATTAAAATATAACATCATCCAAAAGTACCAGAATATATATACTTCTTAACTGCACATAGCACATAGAACATTCTCCAGGATGGATCATATACTAGGTCACAAAATAAGTCTTAACAAGTCTAATAAGACTGAAATCATTTCAAGTATCTATTTTGAGCAAAATGGTATGAAGCTAGAAACCAATTACAAGAGGAAAACTGGAAAATTCAAAAATAATGTGGACATTAAAAAACATGCTACTAAACCATCAATGGGTTAATAAAGAAATAAAAAAAAAATAGTAAAAAATCCCAAGACAAATGAAATTGGAAATACAGTGTAACGAAATTTGTGGGATGCAGCAAAAGTAGTTCTAAGCAGGAAATTTGTAGTAATAAATGCCTAACTGAAGATAAAATGAAAATCTCAAATAAACAGTATAACTTTACACACTATGGAACTAGAAAAAGAAGAAGAAGCCAAACACAAAGTTAATAGAAGGAAGGAAATAACAAAGATCAGAATAGAAATAAATGAATTAGAGACTAAAAGGAAAATAGAAAAGAGCAATGAAACCAAAAGCCTGTTCTTTGAAAAGACAAAAGTGACAAAAGTTTAGCTAGACTCACCAAGAGAAAAAGAGCTAGGACTCAAATAAAATCAGAAATGAAAGAAAAGACATTAAAATTGATAATACAGAAACAAAGGATCATGAGACAACTGCAAACAATTATACACCAAGGGGTTGAACACCCTAGAAGTAAAGGATATATTCCTAGAAACACAAATTTCCAAGACTAAATCATAAAAAATAGGTAATCTGAGCAGACTTATTAGTAATGAAATTCAACCAGAAATCAATACCCTCCCAACAAACAAAATGTAGGATCAGATAGCTTCACTGGTGAATTCCACCAAACATTCAAAGAATTAATACCAATCCTTCTCAAACTCTTTCAAAAACAGAGGAAGACGGAACACTTTCAAGCTCACTTTACAAGGCCAGCATTATCCTAAATTAAGAAAAAAACAGACAAGGGCATCACAGAAAAAGAAAATTAAAGACCAATGTGATGAATATAGATGAAAAAATTCTCAACCAAGAGATTTCTGGCCAAAAGGGTGGTGGAGTAGGAAGGTGAGGGGGAAACCTCCTCCCACATACACACCAAGGAAGCAGCTACAGCAAATACAGTTATTTGTGAAAATGACCTGAAGACTGCAGAACCTAACATCTACCCCTGGTGAAGAAGAGAAGCCCACACAGAAGGGTAAAGTGGCTCAGTAGCAATTTTGTGGGACCCAAGCCCTTCCCCCATCCCAGGCCACAAGTGGGAGGGAGAGTAATAGAATAGATAGGGGATAAACACTTAGGAACTCTGAAGACCTGGCCCTGGAGATCTGCTCTGGGAACATGAGTCCACATTGCACTGGGCTTTGGTGATTAAAGGGGATGGATACCAAGGAACAGTTGGAGCACTCTGAGAGGCTGAGACTCCATCACTTGTGTATGAGAGGCATGTTCCATCAGTCCCAATGAGACCCAACAAAGAGGTATCAGTTTGAAAGATTTTCCAGCAGTAGGAAGAGTGTTAGAGGGGCATGAGTGGAAGGAGCTCTCTCCAGAGGAGAAAGGGCAGGTGGATGATTGCTTCTCCAGCCCTCCCTCAGTCCAACTGGTTGGATGGTCATGGCAGCCTGCTCCAATGGCTCCATCTCCCTTGCTGTTGGCTTAGCCCAAGGCATCTCCCTGTGCATCTGCCTAGCTGGCCTGCTCAACCCAGCTACAGTCGGACTTTGCTGCCTGGCAAGTAGAAGGAGGTATTCCCAGCTTTCCTGTCCCACCCTCAGTTCAACCTGGGAGGCACCTACAGGATCCAGCTCCAGGCACTCCTTCCTCCATGCTGGGAATGGAGGGAATGAATAATAGATTGTTGCAAGAAGAGGAGACAATCAATGAGATGGAAATTAGAGAACAGGAACACAATGAAACTGAGGAACTGAGAGAAAAAAGAAACTCTAGAAGTGAGAGGATGTGAAGAGAGCTGTGTGACAACTCCAGATTAAACAATATTCATACTATAGGGGTACCAGAAGAAGAGAGAGACAATGGAGTGTTTTTATTTTGAAAAAATAACTGCTGAAAACATCCCCATTCTGGGGAAGGTAATAGACACCAAGACCCTGGAAACACAGAGATCCAGTAACAAAAGGAATCCCAGAAAGACAACACCAAGACACATAATAATTAAATGGCAAAGAACAAGGATAAAGAGAAAGTATTGAAATCAGAAAGAGAGAGGTAGACGGTTACATATTAAAAAAAACCCTTAAGGCTATCAGCAGATTTCTCAGAAGAAACTTTATTATAGGCAAGAAGGGGTTGGCATGAAATATTTAATGTATTGAAACAGAAGTACCTTCAACCAAGAAACTTCTACACAGCAAGGTTACCACTCAGAATTTAAAGAGAAATTAAAAATTTCCAGAAACAAAAGTTAAAATAATTCCCCACCACTAAACCAGACTTACAGGATATGTTACAGGGACTTCTGCAGATATAAATGTTCTAAAACCTAAATATATTTCATAAATGAAAAAAAACTTACACTAAAAGTAGCAGACCAATTGCTAAGCAAGTATGAAGATAAAAGTAGTAAAATCAACTATACACAAAATAAGTCAAGGGATAAACAAAAAAATGCAGATTATGACATCTAATGCATAACGTGTGGAGGAGGAAGAAGAATAAAAGTACTTTTAGACTGTGTTTTAAATAGAACAACCAAGTATGGACTGTTATATATTTAGGAAACTATCTATGGGACTATAGTAACAACAAGCCTAAAGCCTGTTAATAGATACACAAAAAATTAAAAAGAAAAAGAAATGTAATCACAACACTAAAAAAACCCCATCAAATAACAACAGACGAGTATAAGAGGAAGAAAGGATCAGGCAGGTACTACAAAAACTACTAGAAAACAATAAAATGGCAATAAGTACATACCTATCAATAGCTATTTTAAATGTAAATGGACTGAATACTCAAATCAAAAGACACAGGGTGGAAGAATGGATAAAAAAGTAAGACCCATCTATATGTTGCTTACAGGAGAATAATTTTAGGCCTAAGGACATATGTAGATTGAAAATGAAGGGATGGGAAAAGATATTTCATGTAAATAATAGGGGGAAAATGCAAGAGTAGTAGTATTTGTATCGGACAAAATAGATTTCAAAACAAGAAAGTAACAAGAGACAAAGAAGGACATTACATAATGATAAAAGGATCAGTCCAACAAGAGGATAAAACCATAATAAATATTTAGGTATCCAACACAGGAGCACTGATATATGTAAAACAAATACTAACAGAACTCAAGGGAGAGACAGAATGCAACTCAATAATATTAGGAGACTTTAACATACCACTTACATCAATGGACAGATCAACCAGACAAAATAAGTAAGGAAGCAGAGGCACTGAACAAGCCACTAGATCAGATGGACTTCACATATATAAAACATTGCACCCGAAAACTGCAAGATACATATCTTCCTGAAGTTCACATGGAAAATTCTACAGAATAGATCACATATTAGGACACAAAAAGAGCCTGAATAAATTAATAAAGATTTAAATTTTATCTTTCAGATCACAATGGTATGGAACAACAAATAAATTACACGAAGAAAACAAAACCCCACAAACACATGGAGATTAAAAAACGTGCTTCTAAATAACCAAAGGATCTATGAAAAAATTAAAGAAGAAATCAAGCAATACAAGGAGAAAAATGTAAACAAATACAACAGTTCAAAAGATGTGGGATACCACAAAAGCAGTTCTAAGAGGGAAGTACGTAACAATACAGGCCTACCTGAAGGAACAAGAACAATCCCAAATAAACAGTCTAAACTCACAACTAAAGAAACTAGAAAAAGAAGAACAAATGAAACCCAAGTGAGTAGAAGGAGGGACATATAAAGAGCAGAGCAGAAATAAATAAAATAGTGAAGAATAAAATAGAAAAAAATTAGTGAAACCAAGAGATGGTTCTTTGAGATGACAAATATACAAACCCATAGCTAGAACCATCAGGAAAATGAAGACAGAGGACACAAATAAACAAAATCAGAACTGAAAAAAGAATAGCTATAACTGACACCACAGAAATACAAATAATTAGTAGAAAATTCTATGAAAAATTATTTGCCAATAAATCGGTGACAACCTAGAAGAAATGGACAAATTCCTAGAAAAGTATACCCTTCCAAGACTCACCCAGGAACAAACAGAAAATCTGAACAGACCAATTACCAGTAAAAAAACTGAATTGGTAATCAAAAAAACTCCCAACAAACAAAATTCCAGGACCAGATGGCTTCACAGTTGAATTATACAAAACATTTAAAGAAGAGCTAATACCCATTCTTAAAGTATTCCAAAATGTAGAATAGGTAGGAATACTTCCAAACTCATTCTATGAGGCTACCATCATTCCAATACCAAAAGCAGAGGACAAAGACAATACAAAAAAAGAAAATTATAGACCAATATCCCTGATGAATATAGGTACAACAATCCTCAACAACATACTAGAAAATGGAATTAAAAAATACATCAAAAGGATCATCCATCATGACCAAGTGGGATTTATTCCAGGGATGCAAGGATATTACAATATGTGAAAATCAATCAATGTGATACACGATGTTAACAAAAATCACATGATCATCTCAATAGATGCTGAAAAAGCATCTGACAAAATTCAACATCCATTCATGATAAAAACTCTCAACAAAATGGTACAGAGGGCAAGTGCCTCAACATAATATAAGCCATATACTACAAGCCCACAGCTAACTTCATACTCAATGGCAAAAAGCTGAAAACTTTTCCTCTAAGATCAGAAACAAGACAAGGATGCCCACTCTCACCACTTTTGCTCAACATAGTATTGGAGGTCCTAGTCACAGCAATCAGACAAGATAAAGGAATAGCAGGCATCCACATTGGTAAGGAAGAAGTAAAACTGTCACTATCTGCCGATTACATACTATATGTAGAAAACCCTAAAGACTCCACCAAAAAACTATTATAACTAATAACTGGATTCAGCAAAGTTGCAGGATACAAAATTAATACACAGAAATCTGTTGCATTCCTAAATACTATTAATGAACTAGCAGAGAGAGAAATCAGGAAAACAATTCCATTTACAGTTGCATCAGAAAGAATAAAACATCTAAGAATAAAACTAACCAAGGAGGTGAAATATTTATACTCTGAAAGCTCTATGACACTCATGAGAGAAATTAAAGAAGACACAGATAAATGGAAATCTATCAAAATGGCCATCCTGAGCAGTTTACCGATTCAATTCAATTCCTATCAAAATACCAATGGCATTTGTCAATGAACTAGAGAAAATCCTAAAATTCATGTGGAACCACAAAAGACCCTGAAAAGCCAAAGCAATCCTGATAAAGAAAAACAAAGCAGAGGGATTACACTCCCTCACTCAAGCTATACTACAATGCTACAGTAATCAAAACAGTATGGTACTGGCACAAGAACAGACCCATAGATCAACAGAACAGAATAAAGAGCCCAAATATAAACCTACACATATATGGTCAATTGATATATGATAAAGGGGCCATGAATATACAATGGGGAAAAGACAGTCTCTTCAGTAAGTACTATTGGGAAAACTAGACAGCTACATGCAACAGAATGAAACTGGATTACTGTTTAACTCCATAGAGAAGAGTAAAACTAGAAATAGACTAAAGACATGAATGTTAGACATGAAACTATAAAACTCTTAGAAGGAAACATAGGCAAAAATATCTTGAATGTAAGCATGACCAATTTTTTTCTGGACACATCTTGGGAAAGGGAAACAAAATAAATGAACAAGTGGGACTACATCAAACTAAGAAGCTTCTGTACAGCAAAGGACACCATCAACAAAACAAGGCAGCTTACAGTATGGGAGAACATATTTGTAAGTGATTTATCTGATAAGGGTTTAGCATTCAAAATACATAAAGAATACATATAAATCAACACCATAAAAACAAACAACCTGATTTAAAAAATGGTAGAGGACCTGAATAGAATTTTTTTCAAAGAAGAAATACAGATGGCCAATAGTCACATTAAGAAATGCTTCACATCACTAATCATAGGGAAATGTAAACAAAAACCACGTGATATCACCTCATACCAGATAGAATGACTACTAACCAAAAGACAAGAAATAACAAGTGTTGGCAAGAATGTGGTGAAATGTCAATCCTCTACACTGATGATGGTAATGCAAATTGGGGCAGCCACTATGAAAAGCAGAATGGAGGTTCCTCAAAAACTAAGAACAGAAATACCATATGACCCAGTAACTCCATTTCTGTGAATTTACCCCTCCCAAAAAATCCCTGATTTGAAAAGATATATGCATTGTTATGTTTATTGCCACATCATTTACGAAGATATGGAAGCAACCAAAATGTCCATCTATAGATGAATGGATAAAGAAGAGGTGGTAAATGAAAATTAAAACCACAATGAGATATCACCTCAAACCAGGTAGGATGGCCAACATCCAAAACACAAACAACAACAAATGTTGGTGAGCATGTGGAGAAAGGGGAACCCTCCTGCACTGCTGGTGGGAATGTAAACTAGCTCAACCATTGTGGAAAGCAGTATGGAGGTTCCTCAAAAAACTTAAAATAGAAATACCATTTGACCCAGGAATTCCACTCCTAACAATTTACCTTAAGAATGCAGCAGTGCAGTTTGAAAAACACATATGCGCCCCTATGTTTATCGCAGCACTATTTACAAGAGCCAAGAAATGGAAGCAACCTAAGTGTTCATCAGTAGATGAATGGATAAAGAAGATGTAGTACATATACACAATAGACTATTGCTCAGCCATAAGAAGAAAACAAATCCTACAATTTGCAACAACATGGATGGAGCTAGAGGGTATTATGCTCAGTGAAATAAGCCAGATGGAGAAAGACAAGTATCAAATGATTTCCCTCATCTGTGGAGTATAAGAACAAAGAAAAAACTGAAGGAACAAAACAGCAGCAGACTCACAGAACCCAAGAATGGACTAACAGTTACTAAAGGGAAAGGGACTGTGGAAGATGGGTAGGAAGGGAGGGATAAGGGGGAAAAGGGGACATTACGATTAGCACATATAATGTAGCAGAGGGGGGACACGGGAAAGGCAATATTTACAGAGAAGACAAGTGATGATTCTATAGCATCTTACTACACTGATGGACAGTGACTGTAATGGGGTATGTGGGGGGGACATGATAATATGGCGTCTGGTAACCATAATGTTCAAGTAATTGTATGTTAATGATACCAAAATAAAAATAAATAAATAAAATAAATAAAGTGATACAAGGGTATAACAACAAAAAAAGAAGAGATGGTACATGTATACAATAGAATATTATACCACCATAAAAAAAAGAGAGAAATCCTGCCATTTGACAACATGGATGGACCTAGAGGGTATTATGCTAAGTGAAATTAGCCAGCTGGAGAAAGAGAAATACCATATGATTTCACTTATTTGTGGAATCTAAAAACAAAGCAAAACAAAACACAATGAACAAATTGACACTGAGAACTGAATGGTGGTTACCAGGGAGGAAGGTTGCAGAAGGTGGTTGGGAAGGTGGAAGGGCTTAAAGGGGCAGAAAATTTTTCAATCATAATAAAAGTTGGAAATGGGAATGGTAGGGCAGCATGGAGGATATAGTCAGTAATTCTGTAACATCTTTCTATGTTGGCAGATAGTAACTGCACTTGGGGTGAGGATTTAATAATGTGGATAACTGATGAACCACCATGCTATATCATTGAAACTAATATAAGGTTGTATATCAACTATTCTTCAATAATAAAAAATCTTCCACCAAATATTAATGAACAGACTCCAACGATATATTAAAAAGATCATATAAATGTGATCAAGTAGGATTTAACCATATATGCTAGTTTAGTTAAACATGTGTAAATCAATAAATCTGATACACCACATTAACAAAATTAAGGAATAAATCACATGATCTCAGTAGATGCAGAAAAAGCATTTGACAAAATTCAACATTCATTTATGATAAAAATTCTCAACAAAGTAACTGTAGAGGGAGTGTATGTCAATATAATACAGCTCACATATGACAAGCCCACAGGTAACATCATACTCAGTGTTGAAAAGCTGAGTTTTTCTTCCTCTAAGATCAGGAACAAGATAAAGATGCCCATTCTTGTCACTTTTATTCAACAAATTTTGGAAGTCCTAACCAGAACAAAAAGGAAGAAAAGGAAATAGGCCTTCAGATTGGAAAGACTTAAAACTGCTTGAGGATGATATGATAAGGAAAACCCTAAGGACTCCACAAAAAACTATTAGAATAATAAACTAATTCAATAAATTTCAGGATACAAAATCAATATACAGAAATCTGTTGCATCTCTATACACTAATAACAAACCACCATAAAAAGAAATTATGAAAAGAGTTCCATTTACACTTGCATCAAAAAATATTAAAATACCAAGGAATAAACTTAGCTAAATAGATGAAAGACCTGTACATTGAAAACTATAAGACACTGACAATAGAAATTGAAAAAAATACAAATAAATGGAAAGATATTCCATGCTTGTGGGCTTGGAAGAATTAGTATCATTAAAATTCCCATCCCAAAGCAATCTACAGATTTAGTGCAATCCCTATTGAAATTCCAAAGGCATTTTTCACAAATAGAACAAAGAATCTCCAAATTTGTATGAAACTACATACAAAAGTATTACCAAAGCAATATTGAAAAAGAATAATAAAGCTGGAGGCATCATGTTTCCTGACTTCAAACTATATTACATAGCTATAGTAATCTGAAAAGAATGGTATTTGTGTAAAAACAGACAAATAAATCAAGGAACAGAATAGAGAGCTAAGAAATAAACCCATGCATGTATGGTCAATTAATTTATGACAAAGGATCCAAGAATATACAATGGGGAAGGACAGTCTCTTCACATAAATTGTATTGGGATAACTGAACACATAAAACAATAAAACATGTAAAACAATGAAGCTAGACCATTATCTTACACCATATACAAAAATTAACTTAAAATGTATTAGACTTGAATGTTAAGACTGAAACCATAAAACTCCTAGAAGTAAACATAAGCAGTAAGCTCCTTAACATGGGTGTCAGCAATGATTTTTTGTATTTAACACCAGAAACAAAGTAAAAAAAAGCATAGATCAACAAGTGGGACTAGGTCAATCTTAAAAGCTTCTGAAGAGCAAAGGAAACTATCAGTAAAATGAAAAGGCAACATACTTGACTCAGAGATATTTGCAAATCATGTATCTAATAAGGGATTAATATCCAAAATATGTAGAGAACTCATACAACTCTATAGTATAAAAAAGATTTGATTTTAAAATGGGCAGAGCATCTGAATAGACATTTTTCTAAAATAAAGATATTAACAGACACACGAAAAGATGCTCAACATCAGAAATCACCAAGGAAATTTAAATAAAACCTGCAAAGAGATCACATTTATTAGAATGGCTATTATCAGAAAGACAAGAAATAACAAGTATTGGCAAGAATGTGGAAAAGAGAGAACCTATGTACAATATTGGTATGTAAATTGGTGCAGCCACTGTGAAAGATACTATGGAGGTTTCTAAAAAATTCAGCAATAGAACTATCATATAAACAAGTAATTACACTTCTGGGTATATATCTGAATAAAATGATTACACTAATTAAACAATTATATCATCCAAATGTTCATTGCAGCATTATTTACAAAAGCTATGATATGGAATCAATTTGTTAATGGACATCTGAATAAATAAAGAAAATGTAATATATGCATATATCACACACATATGTGATACAGCCACACACAAAATTGAAGTATTATTTCTTTCCATTTGTCACAACATGGATAGACCTTGAGGGCATTACACTAAGTGAAATAAGTCAGACAAAGAAGGACAAATACCTTGAGGGCATTACACTAAGTGAAATAAGTCAGACAAAGAAGGACAAATACCATATAATCTCACTTATATATGGTATCTAAAAGTAATGACAACAAAACAATCTCAGATACAGAGAATAGTTCGGCAGTTGCTGGAGTCAGTGTGTGTGTGTGTGTGTGTGTGTGTGCAGGGGGGAATGGGTTAAAGGAGTTGGAGTCAAAAGGTACAAACTTCTAGATTTAAAATAAATAAATCATGGGGATGTAATATATACCTTGGTGCCTACAATTAGTGTTACTGTATTTCATATTTGAAAGAGCTAAGTAAATCTTATGTATTTATTTTATGGAAATATACTTGATATACAATATTATACTGGTTTCAAGTATACAATACAGTGATTTGACAGTTATCTACATTATTAAATGCTCATCCCAACTAGTGTAGTTACTGTCAACATAGAAAGATGTTACAGATTTATTGACTATATTCTCTATACTGTGCTTTCATCCCCATGACTAATTTATATTATAACTAAGATTTGGTGCCTCTTTATCCCATTCACCTATTTCACACACCTATCTCAACTCCCTCCTCATAGTAACCAGCAGTAACTTCTCAGTGTCTATGAGTCTATTTCTGTTTTATTCATATGTTCTGTTTTGTTTTAGATTCCACATATAAGTGAAATCATACAGTATTTGCCTTCCTCTGCCTGGCTTATTTCACTTAGAATAATACACTCTAGGTCCATCATGTTGCAAATGGCAAGATTTCTCTCTTTTTTATGATTGTGTATATTTTTATGACTATATATATATAATGGAATAGTATTCTAGTTTATATATATACACTAGCTCTTATTTATCCATTTGTCTACTGGTGGACATTTTTGTTGCTTCCATATCTTGGCTATTGTAAATAATGCAACAATAAACATAGGAGTGTATATATCTTTGTGATCAGTGATGAAAGTACTAAATAAATCTTAAAAATATTCATCATAAGAAAAACAATTTTGTGGGTATTATGCTCAGTGAAATAAGCCAAGCTGAAAAAGACAAGTATCAAATGATTTCACTCATATGTGGAGTATAAGAATAAAGAAAAAAACTGAAGGAACAAAACAGCACAAGACTCACAGAACCCAAGAACGGACTAATAGTTACCAAAGGGAAAGGGACTGGGGAAAATGGGCGGGAAGGGAGGGATAAGAGGGAAAAAGGGGCATTACGATTAGCAGATGTAATGTTGGGGGGGCACGGGGAGGGCAGTACAACTCAGAGAAGACAAGTAGTGATTCTATAGCATCTCACTACGCTGATGGACAGTGACTGTAATGGGGTTGGTGGGGGGGACCTGATGAAGGAGTAGTTTAATAATCGTAATATTGCGCATGTAATTGTAAATTAATGATAATAAAATAAATTATATTATAAAAAAAAAAGAACTCAATGAGATAATGTCAAAAAGTTTTCAATGAACATATTCTTTGTTATACCATGTAATTACTTATTCTCTTCCTATTTAGTATGGATGCAAGAAATCTTACATACATGTCAACTAAATAAAATATGAATTTAAAAAAAAAAAAAAGAAAAAAATTTTGTACATATGTATGGTGACACATTAATTAGACTTATTGTGGGGGTTATTTAACAATATATAGAAGTATCAAATCATGTTGTATACCTGTAACAAATATAATGCTGTATGTCAATTATACCTCAATTAAATAAAATATTTTATTTTTTTAGTTTTATTGTATATTAAGTGTACAATGTGATGATTTGACATATGTATACTTTATGAAATGATTACCACAATCAAGTTAATTAGCACATCCATGACTGTTAACCTCACATATTAAATAGTTAACCTTTTAGTATGTGAGGAAAATGCTTAAGGTCTACTCTCCTAGAAAATATCAAGTATACAACACAGTATTATTAACTACAGTCACTATTCTGTGCATCAGATTCCCAGAGCTTATTCATCTTAAAACTAAAAGCAGTCTTTGTACAGCATTGCCCATCTTACATTCCTCAGCCTTTATAAAAACCATTCTACTTTTGGATTCTATAAATTCAATTTTTTCTTATATTCCACATAAAAGTTATACCAAGCAATATTGCCTTTCTCTGTGTGACTCATTTTACTTAGTATAATGCCCTCCAGGTTCATCTATGTTGTTGCAAATCTCCTTATTTTTAAAGGCTGAATAATATTCCTTTTTTCATATATGTCAGATTTTATTCATTCATTTTTCTGTCAATGAACACTTAGGTTGTTTCAATATTTTGGCTACAGTGAATAATGCTACAGTGAAAATGGGAGTATACTATCTCTCTGAGATAGTGATTTCACTTCTTTTGAATATGTACTCAGAAGTGGGATTGTTGTATCATATGGTATTCCTACTGTTAATTTCTTGAAGACTGTCCACACTGTTTTCCATAATGGCTGTACTAATTCCCATCAACAGAGCACAAGGATTCCCTTTTTTCAACATGCTTGTCAGCCTTGCTATCTCTTGTCTCTTTGATAATAGCCATCCAAACAGGAGTGAGGTGATATCTCTTTGTCGTTAAAATCATGTAATCATCTCAACAGATGCAGAAAAATCCTTCAACAAAATTCAAACCTTTCATAATAAAAACTTTTTCAATAAACTGGATATAGAAGGAAAACACCTTAATGTGATAATGGCTATATACAATGAGCCCACAGTTAATATCATACCCCATGGTGAAAATTGAAAGCTTTTCCTCCAAGACCAGGAACAAGACAATGATGCCCAGTCTATAAAAACTTGCCAGAGCAATTAGGCAAGAAAAAGAAATAAAAGGTATCTAAATTGGAAAGGAAGAGGTAAAATAGTTTCAATTTGCAGATGACATGATCATATATATATAGAAAACCCTAAAGACTCCACCAAAATACTGTTACAACTAATATATGAATCCAGTAAAGTTTCAGGATACAAAATTAATGTAAAAATCAGCTGTCCCCCTATATACTGAAGTGTCATAAAAAGAAATTAAGAAAACAATCCCTCATATAATGGCATTAATAGCAATACTTAGAGATAAATTTAAGGAGGTAAAAGATATGTACACTAAAAACTGTAAGACACTGATTAAAGAAGTTGAGGAAGACAAACATAAATGGAAAGATCCTGTTTTCATGGATTTGAAGAACTTATATTTAAATGTCCATAATGAACAAAGATTCTTAATTCATGATTTCATGTTGTTGACACCATGTTACATGCCTTTTTTTCTTCCCTCTACCTATATAATCTTTATTTATTTAAACTTCATATGTATTATGGGGTCAACTGTGAGCTATATAATTGTGTTAATCTCAATCCAGTAGAGTTATGGCTTTATAGGCTGCATCTACACCTCAAAAACTCTTGCACTTCATTGTTGGATATTCTCATGATAATGATATTTGCTAATTTATTTATTTATCAGAATTTATACAAGCTTTAAAGAGGTAGACCTTTGAGAAACAGGAAAAGCAAATCAAGTATTGTGATTGACTTAAAGAAGGAGTAGTTTATTAAAGATGGTTGGGTTGAGAAATCTTCATTTTTGAGCTTTGATCTTTGTAATGTCTCCTCTGCCACTTGGCAAACTCAGAATAGAGAAAGAAGGCATCTTTCACCAAATTCACCTTAAAAATTCTTTAATGCTCAAATTCATTAGATGCAGTATTATATCTTGAAACTCTGACATCAAAGAATAAAGAACAGGTGTTCATAGCTCCTCACAATTATTTTGAAGTTTCTGTGGAGGAACATCTGGGTTGCTTGATAAACATTGATATATACCCATTTGTTAAATGAGAGAATGAGACAGGTGTGGGCTTGAAGGTCTGAGCACATTCATGGTTAATGGGCTTAGTTTCCTATTATCAGTAATACCATTCTTTTATGAAAAGTGATGATGTAAAGAACACATTCCCTTGCAGGATCCACTTAGAAGGGGAAAATTAGGTTTGTCTCCAGGATGGATTCATTGAGCTACTAAAATGCCTTTAAACTTTATGGAAAATGCTAACTGTGTTAGCATGCAACTTGATTTCCAATTTTTATTAATCATGAAGTTCCATCTAGTAAGTGGTTCACAAACTTTTGTGCTCATCAGAATCTTATTTAAAATGTTAGGGACAGGTTTTATGTTCAAAGATTCTAATTCTGAATTTAGGTAAAATATGAGTCAAAAAATTTTGAAGCCCTGAAAGTGACTGATAAAGGTAGTCTTAGGACAGCAACCTGAGAAGCACAGTTTACTACTACCTGGTTGTTGGACTAAAATAATAAACACAGAATATGAAAAGAAAAATGAATGGGCAGAGGACATGAATAGACACTTCTCCAAAGAAGAAATTCAGATGGCCAACAGGCACATGAAAAGATGCTCCACATCGCTAATCATCAGAGAAATGCAGATTAAAACCACAATGAGATATCACCTCACACCAGTGAGGATGGCCAACATCCAAAACACAAACAACAACAAATGTTGGCGAGGATGTGGAGAAAAGGGAACCCTCCTACACTGCTGGTGGGAATGCAAATTAGTTCAACCATTGTGGAAAGCAGTATGGAGGTTCCTCAAAAACTCAAAATAGAAATACCATTTGACCCAGGAATTCCAGTCCTAGGAATTTACCCTAAGAATGCAGCAGCCCAGTTTGAAAAAGACAGATGCACCCCTATGTTTATCGCAGCACTATTTACAATAGCCAAGAAATGGAAGCAACCTAAGTGTCCATCAGTAGATGAATGGATAAAGAAGATGTGGTACATATACACAATGGAATATTATTCAGCCATAAGAAGAAAACAAATCCTACCATTTGCAACAACATGGATGGAGCTAGAGGGTATTATGCTCAGTGAAATAAGCCAAGCCGAAAAAGACAAGTATCAAATGATTTCACTCATATGTGGAGTATAAGAACAAAGAAAAAAACTGAAGGAACAAAACAGCAGCAGACTCACAGAACCCAAGAACGGACTAATAGTTACCAAAGGGAAAGGGACTGGGGAAAATGGGCGGGAAGGGAGGGATAAGAGGGAAAAAGGGGCATTACGATTAGCAGATGTAATGTTGGGGGGGCACGGGGAGGGCAGTACAACTCAGAGAAGACAAGTAGTGATTCTATAGCACTCACTATGCTGATGGACAGTGACTGTAATGGGGTTGGTGGGGGGGACCTGATGAAGGAGTAGTTTAATAATCGTAATATTGCACATGTAATTGTAAATTAATAATAAAATAAATTATATTAAAAAAAAAACTAAAAAAAAAAAGAAAGAAAAGAAAAATGATGAAGAACAAGGATGAAACTTTATATTAGTGCTTCATGCACATGAAAGTACCACAAAAGAACTGAAGGCATTTCATTTACAGGAAAACAGGGACTAGGGACCAGTTCAGTTGTTACTTCCTTTATATAACTTAATGCACATGACTCACTTTCTGAGGGCTACAGACTGAATGTGTCCCCTCCCAAATTCATATGTTAAAGCCCAAACCAGCAATGTGACTATATTTGGAAATAAGGCCTAAAAAGAAGTTATTTAAGGTCAATGAAGTCTTTAGGGTAGAGCAGTAATACAACAGGATTAATGTCCTTTTAAGAAGAGACACCAGAGAGCTCACTTGCTCACTTACTCTTTGCACATCACAAAGAGGAGGTCATGTGAGTACACAGTAAGATGGTGGCCACCTATAAGCCAGGCAGAGGGGACTCACTAGAAACAGACCATGCTGGCACCCTGATCACAGACTTCTAGCCTCCAGAACTGTGAGAAAATAAATGTCTGTTGTTCAAACCACCCAGTCTATAGTATTTTGTTATTATAGCCCCAATAATCTAAGACAACGAGCAAAATAACTGATTTACCATTGTATCTTAAGAAAATATAATGGAATGTAGGTCAATAAAATTTATATAAATTCTTAATATATGATCACTATATATTTGTTGAACAGATGAAAAATAAGAGTGAATCTGTTTTCTGAACAAGGTCTAAAAATTTCAATATTATTGCATGTTTTATTTCTGTAGTATATCAGAACTTATCATTCATTCAACTTTAAAAATTCACTGTGCATATATCTCTAGTAATAGCTAAGAGTTTGGGAAATAGTTTTATAGGCTTCATCTCCAGAATATAGAAATGAAGTCTTTTTTTAAATATATTATTTTATTTTAAAATCTTCTTTGAGGTCAATAAAACAAAATACTCTGAAACTCTTTTCTACCTAGGGTCTTCTCTCCATGGAACAGGAGTTCCAAACTTCTCTTTTCTTACCTGTCCTTAGTGGTTTGCTTTTGCTTTTGTTTTCCATTATGTTGACTACAAAAATAAACACAAGTTGTCAGCATTAACTTCTATGAAGAACAAAAATATATTATAATTAAATGAAATGTGTCATTCTAATAGTGATAGGGTATTGGTTTCAGAAGAGTTTCTTACAGCACATAGGGGGGAAACCTAAGGATAGATTTAGAGGTTCAGTTATTAAGTTTAAGTGTAATAATAAAAACCTATCCAATAGCCAACTGCCTTTAATGTGCAATAATTTCAGAGGTAAACAGTTGGCAGCGTTTGAAAAAATAGTTAAATATACATAATTTTATCAAGGAAGAATAAAAAGGGGAAAAAAGTGTGCAAAGGCCAAGGTGAGGAACTAAGATCAAGACAATGAGCTAGGGCTTTCCGAATATAGTCTCAGCCAAATGAGAGGCAAGAGTAGGATGTACAAGGAAACCTTACAATTAGGTTGGCCTTCCTAATTCTCCCATGGGGTCAACATGGGAAGCTGTTGTTCAGTAATTCTGCCCTATTTAAGAAGGATTGGTTATCCACTAACTGATTCATTTTGTAGCATTTATTTGTCCTTTCGTTCATTTATTCATCTATTCAGAGATACTTACTGAGTGTCCACCATGTACCTAGATCTGTTCTAGGCAATGAAACAAAGCAATGAGCAATACAGGTCTGTTTTCATCAGGCTTCCATTCTAGCACTGATCTATGGGTGAGATAGGCCATAAACACATAGAAGTATGCACATCAATGAAGGTAAACAAAGCAGGGTAAATGGAGAGAGATGAAAAGAACTTTTTCAGCTGGTAGGGGGAGGGGAGGTGTCAAGGGTGCTCTTTCTGAGTACAGATCAGAATAAAATGAGGGATCATACCAGTGTTCAGGGGAAGAGCATTCCAGAAATCATATCATACTATTGCTACTATCCCCAGAGAGAATAGTGGACGCAAAAACCTTGGATGGGAACTGCCTACAAGGCTGAGGAAGTTCAAGGAAACCACTGTAGCTGGAATGGCCCAGGCAAAGGACAAAATGTTAGCAGATAAAATCTGAAAGTGGAGGTCAGATTATGCAAATCTTTGTAGGGTTTTAGTCGGCTGGGTTGGGAAGCCAGTGAGGGGTTTGAGCAGAAGAGTTATGTGGTATTATTTTTAAATAGAACAATTTGGCAGTTCTAGCCCAAAATGTAAAGAAATATGGATTATTTTTATCTTTCTAGTTTGTTAATTCATGTATTTTATGTTCTTGCCTTGATAGTCAAATACATCTTAACATTCCCTCTTAATTTTTATATTGTGGCTTGAGCTCTTGATTTTCCATGTCTCAAGGAGAAAGCCTAAGAATGACCAGCCGGCAACCATTCTACTGAGTATATCTACAAGAACCTTGGAAACTACTCACATACTTTTAGATTAGTTTGCTTATTTGTTTGTAAATTGGAATTACCTTTAGCATCCTGTTCAGAGTTGTCTAAGGTTTGGTTGACATAGAGCATGTAAAGTACTTAATATTACCAGACATAGAAAAAGTGCTTTATAAATATTTTTATAATTATTATCAATATTGTCTCCCATTTGTCTAGTGACACCACACCACCCACCAACATGGCAAAAAGCATTGTCACACAATCTAACTGTTCCTTTGGATTCCACCTCTATTTTTCTAAAGTCCAATTTCCACACAGCAGACATAGTAATGATCTTTTCAAAATGGAAAAGTGGTCCTATTATTTGTCTTGCTGTAATGCTTAAATAGCTTACTAATGTATAGGTATAAAATCCAAGTTTATTATACTGGCCTACAAAACCCTGACTGATATGGAACCTTCTTTTTCATGCTCATCTTCTACTCCTCTTGACAAAGTTGGCTCCAGCTACATTGCCTTTCACCTTTGAGCCTGGCAAACTCATTCCCAACTCAGGACTCTTACACTTGCCCTCCTACCCTATATCTTTGCAAGACTGTCTCTTCTCATTATTCAGAGCTTAAGCCAATGTTACTTCCACACAGACCCACTCTGACAGACTATTTTAAATGGTTCCTACCCAAGTTTGTGCATACTGCCTATTGCAATATCCTTTAAAAATTACTTCCTACAACTTGTCTAAGTTTTTTTTGGGGGGGGCGTATTTATTATTTGCCTTTGCCCATTGCAAGTGTAAGTTCTATGAAGATCAGAACTTCTTTTGTCTTGTTCAGGATTCCATATCCTGGAACAAGGATGATATTGATATATGGTAAGAACTAAATGAATAGTTGTTGAATAAATGAATATGTACTCAAATGACACAACCTTGTTCTCTAAAGGAGGAGAATCAAGGTTAAACAGAGACTTCAAAAGCTCTAGTAATATTCACCACTGTCAAAAACATTTCAGAGGTATCTCAGTGCATCCCAATCTTCCCTGGCCACTCAATAATTATCCAGTGGATTTCTTCAAAGAATATTCTCAATATGGACAATTCTAGAGTCCCAAATTATATTTCTTAAAATAACATTTCCATAAACACCCAAACAACAAATAACCCGATTAAAAAATGGACGGAGCATCTCAACAGACACATCCACAAGAAGAAATTCAGATGGTCAACAGGCACATGAAAATATGCTCCACACTACTAATTATCAGGGAAATGCAAATTAAAACCACAATGAGACATCACCTCACACCAGTTAGGACAGCCAACATCCAAAAGACAAGGAACAACAAACGCTGGCGAGGATGTGGAGCAAGGGGAACCATCCTACACTGCTGTTGGGAATGTAAGCTAGTTCAACCATTGTGGAAAGCAATATGGAGGTTCCTCAAAAAACTAAAAATACAAATACCATTTGACCCAGGAATCCCACTCCTTAGAATTTACCTAAAGAATACAACTTCTCAGATTCAAAAAGACATATGCACCCCTATGTTTTTCGCAGCACTTTTTACAATAGCTAAGATATGGAAGCAACCTAAGTGTCCATCAGTAGATGAATGGATAAAGAAGATGCAGTACATATTCACAATGGAATACTATTCAGCCATAAGAAAGAAACAAATCCTACCATTTGCAACAACATGGATGGAGCTGGAGGATATTATGCTCAGTGAAATAAGCCAGGCAGAGAAAGACAAGTGCCAAATGATTTCCCTCATTTGTAGAGTGTAACAATGAAGCAAAACTGAAGGAACAAAACAGCAGCAGACCCGGAGACTCCATGAAAGAACTAGTGGTTACCAAAGGGGAGGGTTGGGAGACGGTGGGTGGGGAGGGTGGGAGAAGAGGATTTAGGGGTATTATAATTAGCACACATAATATGGGGGGGAATGGGGAAGGGAGTATAGCACAGAAAAGACAAGTAGTGACTCTGTAGACTCTTACTATGCTGATGGACAGTGACTGTAATGGGGTATATGGTGGGGACTTGATAACAGTGGGAAATACAGTAACCACAATGTTGCTCATCTGAAACCTGAGCATAATATTGTATATCAATGATACTTTAATAAAAAAATAACATTTCCATCGAAATGAATAGTTAAATTGATATCACCTTTATATTTCAGTTTGCATAACAACCTGTGCATTAATTCAGTAAAAATCTACTGAGACCCTAAATCCACTTACTAGTATTTGTTCAGAGTGTTAAAAAGATTTCACATGCACAGTGCTCAAGTCTATTCAATAGCAAAATGCTTCTGGAAATAAGTGAGAAGGCTAATCAGTCATCTTGTGTACATTAGAGGGTTTTTTTTTCTGTTACCCACAGAAAGAAATATATTTTACGTTGATAATTTGGCACACACAGAAATATATTTCTTTATGCATAGAATTGAACTGAAACTTTCACATATCCTTATTCTGCATGAAACACTGATATTTTTTATTCTATTCTATTCCTTATTTCAATTTTAAAAAATGGCAGCCCACTAAATTGATTTTGTGATCCACTAATGGGTGATGATCCACAGTTTGAAAAAAAACCAACAATTTGAATCCAAAAGTGTACAAATATCTCTTTGGGAAAATTATGTATGAAGTGGGATATTCTTCGTAGTTTTGATATTCATTCAATTATTGCCTCAGGTTGGGTTATTCAGAAACAAAACTCAAGGTAAACTTGATTTCCTTCAATGTTTATTTGACTTGAATAGTGTAGACTTTTTTTCCCCAGAAGCTTGAGTACACATACTATGTGGTTATAATGCACTTATAAAGAGTAGATACAAATTTTGTAAGAATGTGCACCTGTGTGTCTGTGGGCATACACACGCACACTCACACACAAGTTACAGAGAAAAGACAGGAACAGGAGTAGGAGAGAAGGGGAAGAGCAAAGAAGAAATTTCTTAATAAAATAAATCTCCTTGAAATGGCTTTATTCTATAGATATTTAGTAGGAATATTGATTAGTAAAATTATTAAATGTCAACAATGGAATTAAATTATATATTTTTACTTGGAAAATTTTTAGAGCATGTTTGATGTTCAAGTATGAAATGTTCCTGTTTAGAAAATCTCCCGATTTTGGCAGGACAGAATATAATATGCTCATGAGTCATTGTGAAAATGTCTTCTGCATATATAGAATGCATACTCATAATATCTATGCTGCTTCTTCCAACAAAGCACAATTTCACTATTACCAAGGAGTCTGAGTAGCTGATTTCCTGCAGGAGTCCATGTCTTTGAACTTGCTCCTCTCCTATATCCTCTGTAAGCCTTGGTTCTGGTGGGATTCAAGCTATTCTGCCACACCACAGCAATCACCTCTTCCCCAACAGACATCATTAGTAAGCAGGGTGATCATATGTGTTTGCATGCTTAGGGCATCCCTCTGTATGCCTGTTTTGCCATTATAATTGCTAATAACACCCTTTGTATAATCAGAAGTGGCACAAATTTGATAAATTATATGACCACATACATACTGGAAAACATATACCCCTGCCACCTCCCTCATATACTTATAATAATTTAAAGAGCTTTATATAACCAACACTTGTTTCGTGCTTTAAACATGTATATCATTTAACAATGCTGTGAATTAGATATTATTTCCACTTTACAAACTAGGGAACCAAGGTTCAGAGATCAAGAAATATGACCAAGGTAACATAATCAGCCAGTGGAGGAACCAGGATAAAACTGAGATGTATGGGACTATGAAGTCCATCTTAGAGAATATGCTGTTCTGCCTCCACTTGACTAGTACAGGCCTTGCTGATGCTATAGCAAGAGTGAGACTACTCAGAGTACTTTCTATTGTATGTGGCTGAGACTGTACTCTATTATATGTGGCCAAGACAGAGTGCATAAATGGAAACTGGAACACATTTCTTCAGTGATTATAAAATCATTCCTTTGGTAAAGCTTTTTAAAGGAAAATATACTCTATAGAGTGGTTAGTTTTTACAGTACTGATATACTATGCATAAGTTAAAAATTAATTTTTGGACTCACCTTGTAAATTTATTTCTTATCATAATGTGTTTCTGTGGGAACACATGTTACAAATTACAGCATTACAAATAAATATTTAGAAAATAAGTCATCATAACTTTGAAACTATATCCATTGTCTGTGATGTATATGATGAAATTCCCAAAGATATGCAAAAATCTCAGGATTTTTCTTAAACTTGAAGATGAAGAACATCTGAATTTACACCAGACTGTTCCAAAAAAGCTAAAACCTCATTATGAGGGGGAAGAATAATTTTTTGATCAATATGCTTTTATAGAAAAACTCCAGAGTGAGTGTATTAAATTAATTTAGATTTTTAAAAGTGATTCACACCCTTACATCAAACCAACAAAATGTACACCAAATGGGGCTGTAGTACCTTAAATCAGAGCTCAAAGAACCAAATATTCACTAAAAATATTAGTTTTCTCTTCTTAAATGTGTTAAGTATATTCCTTAATTGTAATAAAGAGAACCCAGAACTCTTCATTTCACCCTCTCCTGGAACCACTAAGACTTTTATTTAAGAGAAATAATAAAATGGCATAAAATACACTTATTTTAAAGTTTATATCTAATAATTAAGTAATCTTTAGAGGAGGAAATGAAAGGCTTTGTCATTAGCCCACGGCTAAACATGTAGAAAAGTTTTGGTCGAGGAAAGGAGTACTTAAACTGAGGTTGGTTGCTTTTTATAATGATACCAACACCTTCACCAACTAATAGAACTTTCAGTCTTTAATCTTACATCAAGTCATTGTGGGATTTGAATGGAAATTACAAGCCAAATTTGATATGGTGTTAATCCCTTTCTTGTGACCCCAATTAATGACTAACAACCTTTTTATGAAAAAAAACTAAATTACCATTCTAATGGTAGGTTATTAGAAATGCAGTTCAGTTCCCCAGTGTGGCATTTTCAGAGACACGAATATTTTAAATGTTTTATATGTGTAGGTTACATTTTATTACCTTAATTTTTGCAAACCACCTATCTCTATATATTTTGTTAAATATATGATTTAAACAATTTCAGTTTTTATGTCTCTGTTTACTATGTGCATTTCTATATTTACTAGTTCATGTCTACATGTACTACTAATGCATGATGATTACCAGCAGACCTAGAACCAATAATTCATATAATAATATGACAGGTATAATATGATATGAATAATAATAACCTGAAAACCAAACAATCCCCAAGTCCCCAAAAAATAATGAAGAAGAAAAAGAAATCAATCCTTTGGTAAAACTTCTTAAACTGAAGAAATGCTAGGAAAAGATACTTTCTGGTGTGATATGCCATAAAGTGCTTTTGAAGAATATGAGTACTAGATCTGTCACTATCAGTTGGTGAAGCTTAAAAGATGAAATATCTTCTCTGATTCTCTATTTTCTAATAACAGGGGTCAGCAAATACATGATCAAATACAGCTTATTTTTATTTTACTTGACCACCACCACATACATTCACTTATATATTCTCTATGACTACTTTCTTGCATCAGTGATAGAACTGAATAGTTACCACAGAGATTACACGGTTAAAATAATGCATAAAATATGATAATTATATATAATATATATGGTTATATATAATATGTATATATAATATATATAATATAAAATTATATGTACTTCAGTTAAGACTAAAGTACATTTATGGAAATGTATACCGTGCATACCTCCTACCTAGATTCATCTCACTCTATGTAAAAGCATCATATATATGCAATGCTGAGCAAAATAATGGACAGGGTAAGGTGTTTCAGAGACATAAAAATATTTTTACTGAATTTGAGACATGTTATAGAGAAAGATTTCATACAGTCATCATAAGAAAACATATGCAGACTTTTTTCCATGTGTTTTAAAGGTAAGTCTTGTTTTACTTTAAATTATGTTTTGGAACATATCATAATTTGCTCAGTACTCAGTGCCTACAAAAGTGTCTTACTCTATGTGTACCACCCAGTGTATGCATCCCACACTGGGAAACACATTATTTGATGAGTTCTAATGTCTTTCTCAAAATCTAAAAGTTTCTGGGTTTAAGATGATAAAATGCTTTCCTTGTAGAAACCCTCTAATTGTACTACTTTCAAGACCTGTCAAAGTATATCAGTTTATAATGTGGAAAACAAAAATCTTGGGATAATGCAGATTTACAGCAAATGGTCCATTAAATCATATGCCCATCAAGTTTATGTTTTATAAGCATGATAAATTACGTCTCATGCATGAGTGCTCTTCTATATTTTCTTTGCCCAAGAGAGTTTGGTAAATTCTATAAATGCTCCCTTTATTTGGGCCCCATACCTATGGAAAAATAACTATAAAATGAAATAGTCATGAATGAACCAGCCACTTATCAAAGTTACCCTCACATAGCCTCTTTGTGTAAAATGAATCCCACACCACAATGCCAAAAATTTTACCAGTCTCTCACTCAGATGATAAAAAGCAAATCTGTTGAAAACTAAAATCATAAATTTTACAGAGAAGCTGCAGGTTTTTGTTAAGGTTATGAAAATATTTTAGAGAATGATTCAAATTAAAAAGCCCTTAGCAAATAAAGATATGCAAATTTTATCAGATTCTGATAAGTTTATAATAAATAAGGAAAAACAAGAATGATAACTCAGTGGACACTTTGTGAAATATTTTTTAGCAAGATGTTGATATAGGACCTTAAAGAAATTGATGACACCAAAATGTTTTTGTTTATGTAATACTGAGGTAAAAAAATAAAGTGAATAATTTCTTATTGTGTAAGTCATTATTTTTAAAACAAAGTTTACACAAAACAATAGTACTTTATTAATCCTCTGTTTTCTCTTAAAAATTACAAAATGGTTTAATTAAAATAATATATATAAGACAAAATAAAATATTAAAACTATTTAGTTTAATTTTTATGTTCATGCCATGATCAAAACTTTTGTTTCTCACAATTCACTATTTATCTAACCAAGTGTACTTACTATTTAGAGTACTCCTCTTACGTTTCAGACATAGAGCTACATATTTCATGTATTACTTCTAGTCTTCACTATTATGAAACATAAGCATCACTATGTTTACTTAAGAGAGTTTCAGAGATATTAAGTACCTTCAGAAAGTTGCACAGATATGCTTGGCGCACATTTTAAATGTAGAATGTCCTTTTAATCCAGCTTTGAATTTTTCCATTTTGGCAAGCTAGGTCACATTCAGTATTTTACTAGTTTGCAGTGAATTTTCAAAGTTCCTGCATGTCCTCTGTATCATCCCAGCTAGTGAAAAATGCACTAATAGTTATTAAAAATATAAAATGTTGATCAAACAGTTCCAAATCTGAGAAATGTAAGAATAATGATTTGTAGTAGATTATCCGTGTATAAACATAGTTCTCTTCTTCAGAGTAAGTCTATAATATTTTAAATAGAAGAAAAACAATTACATCATCTTGAGGCACAATAGGAAAATAATAAACTTACATTCCTGGCTATCTTGAAATAGCAAATAAATGTCTTACATTCCCTCCATAAGCAAATAGTAATTGGAAAAAAATCTATAAGAGAATTATTTTCAGATTCTGGTCATAAGGCAGTTTGGGACTGAGTTCACAGAGACAATGGAAACAAGTAAGATAAACCATATGATCTCCCTGGCTCTTTCTGGATGTACTTTGTGGACTGTACAACGGAAAAGGGGTACTCAAGCAGAGGCTGATCTTCTTACTTATTTGAGAAGATGGAGATCGGAGTTTGGAGTAAGTTGCACAAAGACTATTTGCAAAGATGGATGATATTCTCTGCCATGAAATAAGTCTAAATAAATTTAAAGGGATTGAAATACTATAGCATAGACTCTCTGACATTAAATTAAAATCAATAACAAAAAATGAAATTGACCAAACATCTGGAAATCAAAATCGCATGTTTAAAATATTAAGCATATTAGAAAATAATACTGAACTGAATAATAATTATAAAAGAAAAGCTATATTATATGTAATGCAGCCTAAGAAGTACATAGAAGGAAATGCATGGTTTTATGTCCTTATTATACTATATGGGCACAAAATTAATATAAACAATCAAGTTTCTGTCTTAAGAAATTATTAAGAGAAAAACATAGCTAGGATTGGTAAAAAGGAATAATAAAAATAGCATAAATCAATAGAAAATGAATAGACACTAAATAAATCAACATTTAGGAGTTTTGCACTTAAATGTTCGTGAGAGATATTAATCTATAGTGCTTTATTCTAGTATCTTTATCTTTGATAATAGTGTAATCCTGGCATCAAGGAATGAGTTAGGAAATGTTCCCTCTGCTTCCATATTCTGGAAGATGTAGTAAGGAATTGGTAGCATTTTCCTTTAAATGTTTGGTAGAATCTATCAATGAAACATTCTGGTTTGGTGTTTCACTTTTGGAAAGGCTATTAATTATTGATTGAATTTATTTTATAGATATAGGTTTAATAAAATTATTCATTTTACTTGTATCAGGTTTGGTACTTTGTGTCTTTCAAGGAATTTGCTATAAAATTTATGGATATAGAGTTCATAATATTCCTTTATTATTCTTTGAATGTCCACGAGGTTAGTAGACATGGTCCTTAAATTTATATTACTAATTTGGATTTTCTCTCTCTTTTTCTAGTTAGCCTGCCTAGTTTTACCAATATATTGATATTTTGATTTTATTAATTTTCTCTATTATTTTCCTGTACTAAATTTCTTTGATTTCTAGTCTAATTTGTATTACTATTAATTTTTGTTTTTTAGTTTTGTTTATGTTCTTATATGTTTTTTGATTAAGGTATCATTGATATATACTCTTATGAAGGTTTCACAAGAAAAACAATGTGATTACTACATTCACCCATATTATTGATTCCCTACATACCCCACTGCAGTCACTGTCCATCAATGTAGTAAGATGCCACAAAGTCACTACTTGTCTTCTATGTGCTATACTGTCTTCCCTGTGACTCCACACACACCATGTGTACTAATCATAATACCCTTCAATCCCCTTCTCCCTCCTGCCCCACCCACCATCCACCACCCATCCCCTTTGGTAACCATTAGTTTATTCTTGGGTTCTGTGACTCTGCTGCCATTTTGTTCCTTCAGTTTTTGCTTTGTTGTTGTACTCAACAGATGAGGGAAGTCATTTGGTGCTTGTCTTTCTCCACCTGGCTTATTTCACTGAGCATAATACCCTCTAGCTCCAGCCATGTTGTTGCAAATGGTAGGATTTGTTTCCTTCTTATGGCTGAAGAGTATTCCATTGTGTATATGTACCACTTCTTTATCCATTCATCTACTGATGGACAATTAGCTTGCTTCTATATCTTGTCTATTGTAAATAGTGCTGCAATAAACATAGGGGTGCATATGTCTTTTTGAATCTGAGAACTTGTATTCTTTGGGAAAATTCCTAGGAGTGGAATTCCTGGGTCAAATGGTATTTCTATTTTTAGTTTTTGAGGAACTTCCATATTGCTTTCCACAATGATTGAATGAGTTTACATTCCCACCAGCAGTGTAGGAGGGTTCCCCTTTCACCAGCATTTGTTGTTACTAGACTTTCTTATGTTGACCATCCTAACTGGTGTGAGGTAATATCTCACTGTGGTTTTAATTTACATTTCTCTGATGACTAACAATGTGGAGCATCTTTTCATGTACCTGTTGGCCATGTGAATTTCTTCTTCGGAGAACTGTCTTTTCATATCCTCTGCTCATTTTTTAATTGGGTTATTTGCTTTTAGGGTGTTGAGGCATGTAAGTTCTTTATATATTTTGGATGTTAACCAGCGTCCGATATGTCATTTACAAATATATTCTCCCATACTGTAGGATGCCTTTTTGCTCTGCTGATGGCTACCTTTGCTGTACAGAGCTTTTTAGCTTGATGTAGTCCCATTTGTTCATTTTGGATTTTGTTTCCCTTGCCTGGGGATATGCATTCAGGAAACAGTTGCTCATGCTATATTCAAGAGATTTTTGCCTATGTTTTCTTTAAAGAGTTTCATTGTCTTGTGACTTACATTCAGGTCTTTAATCCACTTTGAGTTTACCTCTATGCATGGGGTCAGACAACAACCCAGTTTCATTCTTACATGTAGTTGTCCAGTTTTGCCAACACCATCTTTGGAAGTCTTTCAATTCCTCATTGTATAACCATGGCTCCTTTATCATATATTAATTGACCATACATGCTTGGGTTTATATCTGGGATTGCTAGTCTGTGGGTCTGTTCTTGTACCAGTGCCAAGTTGTCTTGATTACTGTAGCCCTGTAGTAGAGATTCAAGTAAGGGAGCATAATTCCCCCAGCTTTATTCTTCCTTCACAGGATTGTTTTGGCTATTTGGGGTCTTTTGTGGTTCTATATGAAGTTTAGAATTATTCCAGTTCATTGAAGAATGCCCTTGGTATTGTGAGAGGGATTGCACTGAATTTGTAGATTGCTTTGGGCAGGATGGACATTTTGACAAAATAATTCTTCATATCCATGAGCATAGGATGTACTTCCATTTATTGGTGTCATCTTTAATTTCTCTCATGAGTGTCTTATAGTTTTCAGGCTATAGGTCTTTCACTTACTTGGTAAGGTTTATTCCTAAGTATGTTATTCTTTTTGATGCAATTTTTAAACAAATTGTTTTCCTGATTTCTCTTTCTGCTAGTTCATCATTATTATATAGAAATTCAACAGATTTCTGTGTATTAATTTTGTATCCTGAAACTGTGCTGAATTCAGTTATTAGTTCTAGTAGTTTTGGGGTGGATTCTTTAGGGTTTTTTATGTACAATACCATGTCATCTGCATGCAAACAGGAACAGTTTGACTTCTTCCTTACCAATCAGGATGCCTTTTATCTCTTTGTGCTGTCTGATTTCCATGGCTAGGACCTCTAGTACTATGTTGAATAAAAATGGGGAAAATAGGCATCCTTGTCTTGTTACCAGTATTAAAGGATAAAATTTCACCTTCTCACTGTTAAGTATGATGTTGGCTATAGGGTTGTCATATATGGCCTTTATTATGTTGAGGTACTTGCCCTCTATACCCATTTTGTTGAGAGTTTTATCATGAATGGATGTTGAATTTTGTCAAATGCTTTTTCAGCACCTATGGAGGTGATCATGTGTTTTTGTCCTTCTTTTTGTCGATGTGATGGATGATGGTGATGGATTTTTGAATATTGTACCTTACTTGCATCCCTGTAATAAATCCCAGTTGATCATGATCGGTGATCTTCTTGATGTATTTTTGAATTTGGTTTGCTAATATTTTGTTTGGTATTTTTGCATCTATGTTCATCAGGGATGTTGGTCTGTAATTTTCTTTTTTGTGGTGTCTTTGCCTGCTTTTGGTATTAGAGTGACGCTGACATCATAGAATAAGTTTGGAAGTATTCCCCCATCTTGTACATTTTGGAAAACTTTAAGGAGGACTGGTATTAAGACTTCACTAAATGTTGAATAAAATTCAGCAGTGAAGCCATCTGGTCCAGGCATTTTGTTCTTAGGTTACCAATTCAATTTTGTTGCTAGTAATGTGTCTGTTCATATTTTCTGTTTCTTCCTGAATCAGCGTTGGAAGCTTGTATTTTTCTAGAAAGTTGTTCATTTCTTCTAGGTTATCCAGTTTGTTAGCCCATAATTTTTCATAGTATTCTCTAATAATTCTCTGTATTTTGATGGCATCTGTAGTGATTTTTCCTTTCTCATTTCTGATTCGGTTTATGTGTGTAGACTCTCTGTTGTCTTGATAATTTGGCTAGGGGTTTATCTATTTTATTTATTTGCTCAAAGAACCAACTCTTGTTTCACTGATTCTTTCTATTGTTTTATTCTTCCAATTTTATTTATTTCTGCTCTAATATTATTATGTCCCTCCTTCTACTGACTATGGGCCTCATTTGTTCTTTTCTAGTTTTGATCATTGTGAGTTTAGACTTCATATGGTATTGTTCTTCCTTCCTGTGTTAGGCCTCTATTGCAACATACTTCCCTCTTAGCACAGACTTTGCTGCATCCCATAGATTTGGCAGGGTTGAATTATTGTTGTCATTTGTCTCCATATATTGCTTGATTTCTGTTTTCATTTGGTAATTGATCCATTGATTATTTAGGAGCATGTTGTTAAGCCTCCATGTGTTTGTGGGCTTCTTTGTTTACTTTGCTTAATTTATTACTAGTTTCATACCTTTTTGGTCTGAGAAGCTGGTTGGTACAATTTCACTCATTTTTAATTAACTGAGGCTCTTTTTGTGGCCTAGTATATGATCTATTCCTGCAAATGTTCCATGTGCACTTGAGAAGAATGTATATCCCGCTGGTTTTGGATGGAGCTTTCTGTAGAAGTCTGTTAGGTCCAATTGTTCTAATATATTGCACAGGGCCTTTGTCTCCTTACTTATTTTCTGTCTGGTTGAAGTGTCCTTCAGTGAATACATTGCATTTTATTTCCCCCTTTAATTCTGTTAGTATTTGTTTCACATATGTAGGTGCTCCTGTGCTGGGTACATAGGTATTTATAATGGTTATATCCTCTTATTATAAGGATCCTTTATAATTTTATAATGCCCTTCTTTGTCCCCTATGACTTTCTTTGTTTTAAAGTCTATTTTGTCTGATAAAAGTACTGAAACACCTGATTTTCTCTCCCTATTAGTTGCATAAAATATCTTTTTACATTCCTTCACTGTTAATTTGTGTATGTCTTTGGGTTTGAAGTGAGTCTCTTGTAGGCAGTATATAGATGGGTCTTGTTTTTTATCCATTCAGTGACTCTAGGTCTTTTGATTGGTGCATTCAATCCATTTACATTTAGGGTGATTATTGATAGGTATGTAGTTATTGCCACTGCAGGCTTTAGATTCATGTTACCAAAGTTTCAAGGGGAACTTCCTTACTATCTAAGAGTCTAACTCAACTCACTTAGTATGCTATTACAAACATAGTCTAAAGGTTCTTTTTTTCCCCTCCTTTTTCTTCCTCTTCCATTCTTTATACATTAGGTATCATATTCTGTACTTGTTATTTATCTCTTGACTGACTTTGGGGGTAGTTGATTTGATTTTGCATCTGCTTAGTGATTAATTGTTCTACTTTCTTTACTATGGTTTTATTTCCTCTGGTGAGAGCTATTTAGCCTTAGGGGAATTTCCATCTATAGGAGTCCCTCCAAAATACACTGTAGAAATGGTTTGTTGGAGTTGAATTCCCTCAACTTATGCTTATCTGGAAATTGTTTAGTGCCTCCTTCAAGTTTAAATGATAATCATGCCATGTTGAGTTTTCTTGTTTCAAGGCCCTTCTGCTTCATTGCATTAAATATATCATGCCACTCCCTTCTGGCCTGTAAGGTTTCTCTTGAGAAGTCTGATGATAGCCTGATGGGTTTTCCTTTGTATGTGATCTTTTTTCTCTCTCTGGCTGTTTTTAAAAGTCTGTCCTTATCCTTGATCTTTGCCATTTTAATTACTATATGTCTTGGTGTTGTCTTCCTTGGGTCCCTTGTGTTGGGAGATCTGTGCACCTCCGTCACCTGAGAGACTATTTTCTTCCCCAGATTGGGGAAGTTTTCAGCAATTACTTCCTCAAAGACACTTTCTATCCCTTTTTCTCTCTTATTCTTATGGTACCCCTATGATGCAAATATTGTTCGGTTTGGATTGGTCACATAGTTCTCTCAATATTCTTTCATTCTTAGAGATCCTTTTTTCTCTCTGTGCCTCAGCTTCTTTGTATTTCTCTTCTCTAATTTTTATTCCATTTACCATCTCCTCTACTACATCTAATCTGCTTTTAAATCCCTCCATTGCATGTTTCATTTCAGATATTATATTCCTTAATGATTGAATCTCACTCCTGAATTCTTCCCTGAATTCTTGAATATTTTTCTGTAGCTCCAGGGACATTTTTATGATTTTTATTTTGAAATCTTTCTGAAGATTGATGAATTCAGTTTCACTTGGCCCTTTTCTTGTGTTTGTGAGATTTTCGTTTGAACCAGCTTCCTTTGACATTTCATATTTTTAGGTGGCTCCCTATAGTTCCCAGAAATTACTCTCTGGAGCTGCTCAGCCCCTTGGGCTATGCTCGGGGCTGCAGGGGAGTGGCGCTGGTGCCTGAGGGGAGGAATGAGCTGTTTCTTGCTTCCTGGCTACTGTGCCTGTCTCCACTTCCAGAACCAGTGAGCTGAGTGCACAGGTGTAAGCCTGTATGCTTTGCATTTGTAGCTGCAGTAGGCAGGGCCTCCCTCTGGCTGTCCTGATGCCAGGCCAGGGTCTGCTGCTTTGTGAGTGAGCCAGTACCAGCCATGATGAAGGCACATCAGGCTGTGTTTCATGGTGGGGGACCTCAGAGCTGCATAACTAGCCAGGGGGATGGAGTGCCAGAAGCTCCTGAAAATTTCCAACCTGATAGACATAGTGCACCTGGACAATTTGTCCACCTTTCCTTTCTCCTGAGAAGCAAGCTTTGTGAAATCCTTCTCCCTTTATCAGCCCTCTCACTGTTAGGAAGTCTCTCAGACTTCCCACGTGTCTTTTGTCCCAGAGCAGGTCAATATGGATCCCTGTTTTCCACAAGTAACTGAAATCTCAGTTTCTCCAATTATTCACCTGTCTTAGCTTTCCAAATGCACTAATCATCAGAGCACCTTGTAATGTAGGTTCGTGCTCCCAGAGCAGATCTCCAGGGCTGGATGTTCAGCAGTCCTAGGCTTCCACTCCCTCCCTGTGCCATTTTTCTTCCTCTTGCCAGTGATCTTGAGTGGGGAAGGGCTTGGATCCCATTGGATCATGGCTTTGGTACATTACGCTGTTCCATGAGGTCTGTTCTTTTTTCCAGGTGTATGCAGTCTGGCATAGCCTTCTTTCCTGTTGCTTTTTCAGAATTAGTTGTATTAACTATATTTTCATACTACATGTGTTTTTGGTAAGAGGCCTCTGTCTCACCTGTCATGCCACCATCGTTAATCATCTTCTCTCCTTTATGCTTTTTTATGTTCCTTTCTTTACATTTCTGCTAACATAATTTTTTATCCATGCCAAAATGCAGAAATTTAAGGAGCAAAAATATGTGTAATATGTGATAGAAAGAAACAGTTTTCTTAGATATACAAACATTTAAGTCACCTGCTTCACATTCTTCAGTATACGATTTAGAGAATACTTCAGCTGAGAAACACATGCATCAAAAAGCAAAAATTCAGTAAGGAGGAATATGTTATGAAATTGCTGGCATGGAGAATGAAACATGAAACAGTATAAGAAAAAGGAGCATTACTGAACACTTAGTATATATCAGAGACTGACTCTTTGCACATAACTTAAATGAGTTGTTTACATTTGTATTAACAGAAGAAATCAAACTACCTATAAGGTAGTTACTAATAGTATCCCTATTTACATACTAGAGGCCCAAGTAGCAAGAGGTTAAATATACTGCCCATAATTACCTATTTAATATTATGCCAAATTTGGCATCTGTTTTGAAACAAATTAGCTTTATCATGTTAAACTTTTATTCCTAGTTTAAAAAAGTATTAGCATTTCATATTATTCCATAAGTTAGGAATTCTGATATATGGTCTTTGTACCAAGTGTTTGAGAAATATACTTCCAATTTCTATCTCAAGGCAATCTCATGACTTCAATTATTATCTGTATGCTGATAAAGTTGGTATGAATTACATTAGCCAAAGGGTACCAAAGGGTAACATCTGAGATTCATATGTATACATCCAACTGGTCATTCAACAAATCATCAAATTCACTTCGAAGAAGCAGAGACATTTCAGAGTCCCTATATCAAGTAGAACAGGTAATCTCCCTAAACCTAACCCACAGCTTTAGTGTTCCCTCACCCCAGACAATGATATCATGCTCACCTGCATGAACATTATCAGCAAGTTAAATAATTTCACGTTTAGTATCTGTTATGTAATTTTGTTATGCACAAACCTTAACAGAACAGCTTGAACTTTTTCCTCAGGAGCCCATATTTTATTTTTTTAATTTGTTCTATTATATTTAGGATTTCCAGAGCAAAATTCAATGCTGTGATAAAGAACTGACAGAAAAAATTTTAACTTTTTAAATCTTTAGTATGAGTACTTCAAAAGTATTACCATTAGGTATTACTATAGTTTTGATTCACACTTATTCCCAAGTTTCTGAGACTTAAAAAAGTGTAATAAATTAGGGTTCATTTATGGAATCAATTTTCAGTTTTATGTGTATGATTCCATTTTTCTCCTTTAATATGTCAATGTGGTGAACTGCATTGATATACTTTTTTGTTTTATAGTATCCTTACATTCTAGGATAAACTCACTTTACCAAGATGCATAAATTCTCAGATCTAATACAAAATGACCAATCAAGAAATACGTAAAAGAAGGTACAAAGAAATATAATTTGGGATGACTAGACACACACACACACACATCAAAATCTAAGTGTTGTCTCAAACATCTACACAGAAATGTTCATTAACAAGAGACAATGGAATGAGGTCTAAAATTTCTAAGGAAAATAAAATGTGACCAAATGACCACAAACCTGCCAAGATCATGTACTAAGGTGACATAGTCTCAAGCACATAAGAACTCTGGCAATAGCATCTATGAGACCTATGCGAAACAAAAACAAAAACAAAAAACTCCAAAACCTAAAAACCTTGATGATTGAATCAGACCAACTAGGAAAGAATTAAAATAAAGAACTGAAAAGTGGAAAGGTTGTTTTACAAAAGAATTGATGGCAAGTAATACATTTATTTAAAATACATATTTAAGAATAAATAAGCATGGGAATTTTGAAGTAGTTAATATAAATGTTGAAAGAAAACTAGAGAATTACATAATTATAAGAAAATATTCCCAAGCTTATTAACAAAAATTAGAAGCATGTATTTTGGCATTTGGAGAATGAGGATTAAGAGAGGAATTTTAAAGAAATAGAAACATTTACTTCATCCTCTATAGTAGCAAATTAATATGCTCTTCATGTCTAAGACAGATAAGAAGTGCTGTTTTACTTATGAATTTTGTAAAGGCAGCCACTAGAAGAACAAAGGATAGACTACATATTTTTAAATAATCAGAAGCATTAACAGGAAAGGAAAATGAAGACTAAGAGCAAATGATAGAAAACAAAAATAAGCATTCAAAAATTAAAATGGATGATATTTCAAATGGTATAAACCATTAGAACCCAATTAAATGATATTGTAAAATATACATCTAAAACAAAACATAAATTTAAAACAAAGTAGGATTTCGTTTACTTTGTTTTAGTGTTGTATTTAAAAGGTTGTATTTAAGCAGAAAATTCATGAAGAGAAAGGGACATATTTTATTTTGATAGAAGGCATAATTTACTATAAGTTATACCATGAATCTGTATCAAATAATATTAGCATAAAAATTCATAAAGGTGTAGAAAATCAAGGAGAAATTGAAATAAAACACCTAGTTGTCAAAAAATTAGAGAATGTTTTAAAGTATAATTTATACACATTATAAAATAAGTCCACAATTTATTATAATAATATTCACAAAGAATTTTTAATGACACTGGAAAATGTCTTTGATGTATTAGACATAGTTCAAAAAATTAAATAAAGCTGCAATTTATGTATCAGTATATGACCTCAACAAAGACAAGTAAGATCTTCAGTTTCTATCTCATGGAATTTGTTCTAGTTAATTTTGGCTGGAATTTTTTTTTAGTGCAGGTTTCTTTCTCTGACTATGGCTACAGAAACAGGAGTATCATTCAACATATTTACAAAACATTAAGGACATTAACCATACATAGCAAATGCTCCAACTAACCAAAATAGAAATAAGTCTTAAGCAGGTATAATTATACACGTTTATTGAAATAAAAATGTAAATTCTGAGGAATTTTGTTTCTTGAAAAATTTGATAATAATTAGACTTATGTGTCAGGAGAGCTATTTCTTGCTCAAAGTCATAGTGGAAGTTTAGGTGGGTCCAAAAAATCTGTGTGGAAGAGAAAACTAAAATCACCCTCAGAAAGACAAATACTCACCTTAATTACAAATATACTGAGGAAACATCCCTGTAGTCCAGATAACATTCTATTGGAAAGATACCTAAAATGAATGGGCCTCAAAGTCTCAGTTTTGGAAAGGCACATAATAAACTGAGATATGTGTCCTATTGACATCCTCCATGATTCCTAGAGAATTTTCTTTTTTCTGGCACAATGAAATGCTCCAGTGTCATTTTATATTGTCCATGCCCCACACCTAGAATCAGCCATTCCTTCAACAAACACTGGTGTCTTTTATTTGACAATGGTATTTAGAAATGAAGATCAGGATGCTAGCTCTGGTCATTGTTATAGGAATATAATTTCTTCTACCCTCTCTCAATACACAAAGGTCAGGAATGTGTGTGTGTGTGTATGCACAAGTGTCTGGGTTGTGTATGTTTATATCTATATCTATCTACCTATGACCTGTACAGCAAAAATATGAGTTTAAGTAGATACCATCTACTCTAATCCAACACCAACACCACGGTGTTATTGCTAATCATCTCCTTTTCTATATTTGGAACTTCTTCCCCAATAATGTAAAACCTAGCTCCTGTTATCCTTAATATATTTATCTATAGGCCTGATTCTTGAATCCTTAGAAAGTATGTTCAGAGCTTCTAAACCACATTACTGCAAAAAACTAATCTACGAACTAGGTATAAAAATTTGTTTATATTTTCATTTTTCTTTAGGCTGAGGTTATGTAATCTAAATACTCTGTACAAAAGTTACTCAAGGTAATTAATGTTTCTCCCTCAATGTAGTTATTAATTTGAAATACATTAAATTCTTTTCTTTTTTAAAAAGAATTTTATATGCAAACATTAATATGGTTTAAGAAATTTAACTGTGTATACAAAGCTACAATCAAAGAAGTAACCACTGTAACATTGTACCATTCCACTTCATTCCCACCCTCCCTCAAAAGATAACCAGTTAAATTATTTCTGGTTTCCCCTTTTGTGCTTATTTTTGCAAAAATAAGTATGCTTAGATACACTTTCTTATTTCTCCTCCACTCCTATACAAAAAGAGGCACTTTATGTGTATTTCTTTTCACCTTTTGCTTTTTTTCCCCTCACTTCAGAACCAGTACATATTAGTTCGTGGAGAGCTACCTCACTCCTTTGTAACAGCTGCACAGTATTCCATTGTGCATATGTATAAAAGTTTATCCAGTCATTCTCCTATATATGGACGTTTTGATTGTTGCCATTATTTCCATTTTATGGAACCTACTGATAGCTTCAATATAACCTGAAATTTGAACAATTTAGTGAATCTCTGATATGCCCTAGAGGAAAATGTATGTTCTCTTATTTCAGTGTGTCAATTTTAATATGTATCCATTAAAATGTACCTTACTATTTTTTTTTTGTAGTTTAGGAGCCTAAGCTTTCCTCTCTTGCTTCTTTTCCCCCTCACCATTTTACATCCTATTTAATATATTAATATGTCTACCTTTGAGTGCGTCTTTCTGTATTTTAAATTTCCTCTCTTGCTTCTTTTTTCCTTCACCATTTTATCTCCAAAGGGTAAGGTTCCTTTTCTTTTTACCGTCTTCTCCCTCAGAAGCATTGCCTTTCTAAGACTGACACTTTGAGTCCCATTCATTTGAGGTCTTTTTCTTATAGAATGTTACGTGATACACAAGGATTCTTTCTCAGAATTTATGTACTTATGGTGAATGTTTTTCCTTCTGAGGGTCATTTTAGTTCTCTCTTCCACACAGTTTTTCTGGACCCACCAAACTCTCCATTAAGGCTTTGAGCAGGAAATAGCTCTCCTAGAAATTGGTGTTTACTATTCTACCTAGAGGTAATTTGAGGTTTGTTTTGCATTCTATTTATAATAAATGCATGATATTTGGAAGGTATGTGGATAGATTCAGACAGGCAGCTGCTATTTCCTCAGCTAACAACCAATTAAAATTTAAAGGGATACTGTCAAAAGTATGCCTTTACTTTGGAAATACTGTTACTTATAACTTTTTTGATAATAATTTGACATCAAAACCAATTGAAGCAACTTCTGTTTCATGACAATTATAATATAACACATTTTTTTTGGTAGAAGGAAATATGATTTTATGATACTTAAAGGAGAGTGATATATATTCTGATAATTTGAAATTGTTTTAAGTTCATTAAAATGAAAGAATAAATGAAAATGGTTGTAGTGAGGCAAGAACACCATCCTTTATTACTCTGAATTCTCATCTGGTTGCTAAGTTGGCAATTTTTGTGGAACTTGGACTCTGAGATTAGTGATAAGATTCAAGGTGCAAGCATTATTTACTAGAACTTTATATTGAGTTCAAGCATTTTAATTCATAATGTGTTCCTTTCCACAGAGGTTGAGAGAAAAGAAAATCAATAAAACCTCAGAATAACCTTATGTTTTACTTAATACATTTCTCTTCAAGTTAATAAAGAGTGAAATAGTGATGACTAATGGGATAGTCTTACCAATAGTTTTCTTGAAATTCTTGTAAAATATTTTCCTAAGGAAGTCAGGAATATAATGCAATTTGTCAAAAAAGGAATCTGGATACAAAAATAGATGTGATGTGTTATCAAAAAATAAGTGCATAATAATTGTTTTTTCTTTTTTTATTGAAGGACAAATTATTTATTTTTATCTGTGCATCATCGTTATAAAGTTCATATGATTAAGCAGGTTTTTTCTGCAGACACATTGTTATAGTAGACTTTGAATGAATATATTGGCAAAATGTCTATCTGTTGCTGCAAGCAAAGGACACTGCAATTAAATACTGATTTTTCTCTACAACCTCTTCTCAGCTTCAAGAAATTGCTTGAGTTATTATGTTTGGACTTTTACAGATCCTGGGGCTTCTTTGTTTCTAGCTATCATGATGACACAGTGAGCCTACTATATATCCACATGTCAAGGAGTGGTAAGGAAAAACAGAAAACTAGATAATTTATTTAAATAGTCTGAGTGATCCAAAAGAGACTACATAAATGAATCCTGATAAAATTAAAATAAGTACATGTTTAAACTTAACAGAGATTGTTTTATCTGAAAAAGTTGAAAGTATTTTCAACTGGCGAATTCAGTTGTGCTTAAGAAGGATATGAGAATTTTTTAGACTATAAAAACTACATTTCCTTATATGTTAGTATATTTGGAAGTCCTCTATATAACATTTTAAGGGTAGCAAGACTTAATAATGCTATTTCTATATTCCATTTTTCATACAATTAATTTATGTGGACAAGGTCTGCCACTTCCCTGAACTTCTACCTCCATCCCTGGTTCTAATTAAACAGAGAATTGGAAAAGCAGTGTTTTTCTTTGCACAAATATAACATGAATAACCATTTGTAGGTATATTTGTCAAGGTCCCAACAGGAAACAAATGACATCATCAAATGCATAGTTCAGAAGAGTTTAATGAAAGCACTATTCACAAAGCTGTTGAAAGTACTCAGGGAAACCAAGGGATGCTATAGTAGTCAGTGTCTAGCAATAGCCATTATCACCACTAGATCTGACAATGAATGGAAGGGGAAGCCACGATTACTAGGATCCTGAAAAGGGCTTTAGCATATGTGATGGTCCATCAGACAGGAATTGTAGATTTCAAAAAGAAATGTGGTTACCATCAAGTCATAGCCCTATAGGGAGATTGCCAGAGAAATAAACAATTTATCCTCCCACCATCCTTAATCTCCTGCTGGTATCTGGTATTGGCCAAAGCCAATCAAACCTAGAGGCAAGGGAGTCTATGGCTACTTCCCACTGTGGTCACCTTCTTAAGCACAAATCAGGATAGAGACTATTAGGGAACAGATATGGAAATGCAAAATGGAGACTGCAGTGCAGTAAGAAATGAGAAGAAAGCTTCTTTCAAGGCTCAATTTTTCGGTCAGAAACATCACATTATGAATTTTTTAAGTATGTGTTTTAGTATTAAACAGACCTGGTTTGGAATCCCAGCTCTTTCCCAATTGATGAGTGACCTTAAAAAAGTTACCTTAATGCTGCTATACTGAAGCTTAGTTATCATTAAAATATAGAGAGCAATATTTATATAATAGGATGGTAAATTTGTACTCTTTCTCTCCTTGTTTCAGTTGAAGCACCAAAGGATGAAAACAATACATGCCAGCTGTTTCCACATTCTAAAGCAGGGTATGTGACCACCTGATTAGGACTTACAAAGAAGAGAGATGAAACTGATTTGTGACCATCAGTTCTTCATTAATCTTGGGAAATTAGTAAATAATAGGAGAAGGGAAGAATTCTCTGGAAAAAAATGTTCATGTCCTCTGCATTACCTCCACTGAAAACAAAAGATAGAGACATGCTTCTCTCTTATCTTATACTAACTGAAAGAGGGGTTTGAAAGCACCAACATTGAGAGCCTGACATGGGCCTCTTGGAGTCTAGAGAGCATAAAATCTGGCATGATAAATGATGGCAAGGCCATCAGCCTCCTCCTCTCCTGTCCTATTTGTTGAATGAGCATATGTTCATTTTAATGTTTAATGATTTTTATATCCCTTTCATGTTTTATTATTTTTTATAATGGCTCCTAACTCTTCTCTCTCCTTAATGGATTCTTTTCAGCTTTTACCTTTTTCATTGCTCTTCTCTGGAATGTCACTACATCTGCTATGATTTCTGTGAGGTGGAAAGACTAGCAGTATGGAATGTAATACTGATGTTCTCTCCCTTCAGTAGCTCCCCACCAAACAAACAATGCATATATACATATCAACAGGATTGTCCTGGGTGGAATCTATAACTTGAGCATGCCAGAATGTCTCCGTAGGTGCTAAAGGAAATGTCCAACACCAGAAATAAATCAAAAGTAAATGAAAGAATAAGATTTAGTGAGCAGAAAGTTAAACAAAAGAAAAACAGGAGTGGATTAAAGATGGTGGAGTGAGAGGTGAGAGAGAGGCTTCCTCCTAAAAGTGCATATAATATGAAAATATAATTACTACAATTAATCCTGAAAGAGCAACAGGAAAGAGAACTGCACCAAACTGCATACACCTGGAGAAAAGAATAAACCTCACAGAACAGGGTAATGTACCAAAGCCACGGCAGGGCAGGACCCAAGCCCTTCCCCCACACCAACTCACCAGCAGGAGGAAGAGAAACAGAGTGGGGAGGGAGTGGAGACCTGGCACTACTGAATACCTAACTCTGGAGATCTGATCTGGGAGCACAAACCTACATTTCATGGTGCTTGCTTGGTACTCTCTATAGTAGGGGGTTGGAAAGCTAAGATATGCATAATACCTGAGGAGACTGAGATTCGAGCTGCTTGTGGAAAACAGGGATCCATATGTGGCTGCTCTGGGACAAAAGAAAGGCGGGCAGTATGAGAGACTTCCTAACAGCAAGAGGGCTGCTAAAGGGACAAGGATTGCACATAGCTTACTGCTCAGGAGAAGGACAAATAGACAAAATTGTCTGGGTGCACTCTGCCCAGCAGGTTGGGGACTTTCACCATATTCAGGAACTCCAGCTACCTGGCTGGCTACAGAGCTTCAAGGACCCACTCCATGATACACAGCCTGCTGAGCCTTACTGCTGGCCAGTCCCACCTGGCTCACAAACTGGCAAACCGTACCCCAGTATTAGGACAGCCACAGGGAAGCCCCATCTATAGCAACTACAAACGCAAAGCACAGAGGCTTATACCAGTGTGATCGGCACACTGGTTCTGGCAGAAGAGACAGACATAGAAGCCAGGAAGCAGGAAACAGCCCTTTCCTCCCCCCAGGCACCAATAATGCTCCCCTGTGACCCCAGACATTGTTTCAAGGGCTGAGCAACTCTAGAAAGTAGAGCTTCTGGGCACTAGAGGGTGCCATATACAAATACGAAATACCAAAGGAACCTGGTCCAAAGTAAAATTATGAATACAACCCCAGAGAAAAATTCAAATGAAATCGACCTTATGTATCTGCCTGAAAGGCATTACAAAATAAAAATCATTAACATGCTCATGGAGGTGCAGAAAAATATTCAAGAACTCAGGTATGAATTCCAGTTGGAGATCCAATCATTACAGAACAAAGTATCAGAAATGAAACTTACAATGGAAAGTTTTAAAAGCAAATTAGATATGGTGGAGGAGACGATAAATGATATAGAAACTAGAGAAGTGGAATACAAAGAAGCTGAGGTACAGAGAGAAAAAAGGATCTATAAGAATGAAAGAATATTGAGAGAACTGTGTGACCAATTCAAACAGAAAACCATTGCCATTATAGGGGTAATATAAAAAGAAGAGAGAGAAAAAAGGATAGAAAGTGTCCTTGAGGGGGTAATTGCTGAAAACTTCCCCAATCTGGGGGAGGAGATAGTCTCTCAGGCCATGGAGGTGAACAGATCTCCCAACACATGGCACCCAAGAAAGACACCACCAACACATATAGTTATTAAAATGGCAAAGATCAAGGATAAGGACAGATTATTAAAAGCAGCCAGAGAGAGAAATAAGTTTACATATAAAGGAAAGCCCATCAGGCTTCATCAGACTCCTCAGCAGAAACCTTACAAGCCAGAAGGGAGTGGCATGATGTATTTAATGCAATGAAGCAGAAGGGCCTCAAACAAAGAATAATTTATTCAGCAAGGTTATCATTTAAATTTGAGGGGAGATTAAACAATTTCCAGAGAAGCAAAAGCTGAGATGATTTACCTCCCACAAACCATCTCTACAGAGAATTTTGGAGGGACTGCTATAGATGGAAGTGTTCCTACAGTTTCATAGCTGTCACTAGAGGTAATAAAAACACAGTAAAGAAGGTAGAACAGTTAATTACTAAGCAAATTCAGTATTAAATAAACTATCTCCAAAGTAAATCAAGGGATAGACAAAGAGTATAGAATATGATACCTAATACATAAAGAATGGAGGAGGAGGAAAAGGAGGAGAAAAAAATAACCTTTAGACTGTGTTTGTAATAGCATATTAAGTGAGTTACATAGACTCTTAGATAGTAAGGAAGTTAACCTTGAATCTTTGGTAAACATGAATCTAAAGCGTGAAATGGCAATAAGAACATACCTATCGATCATCACCCTACATGTAAATGGTCTGAATGCACTGATCAAAAGACAGAGAGTCATGGAATGGACAACAAAAACATGACCCATCTATATGCTGCCTACAAGAGACTCACTCGAAATCCAAAGACATACACAGACTAAAGTGAAGGGAAGGAAAGAGATATTTCATGCAACTAATAGGGAGAAAAAAGCAGGAGTTGCAGTACTTGTATCAGAGAAATAGACTTCAAAACAAAGAAAATGACAAGAGTCAAAGAAGGACATTACATATGATAAAGGGGTCAATGCAACAAGAAGATATAACCATTATAAATACCTATGCACCAAAAACAGGAGCACCTACATATGTGAAACTAATACTAACAGAATTAAAAGGGGAAATAGAATGCAATGCATTCATTCTAGGAGACTTCAACACTCCACTCACACCAAAGGACAGATCAACCATACAGAAAATAAGTAAGGAGACAGAAGCACTGAACAACATATTAGAACAGATGGACCTAACAGACATGTATAGAACTCTACACCCAAAAGCAGCAGAATACACATTATTCTCAAAATTACATGGAACATTTTCAAGAATACATCATACTGTAGGCCACAAAAAGAGCCTCAATAAATTCAAAAAGATTGAAATTTTACCAACCAGTTTCTCAGACCACAAAGGTATGAAACTAGAAATAAATTATGCAAAGAAAGAGAAAAATCCCACAAACACATGAGGCTTCACAACATGCTCCTAAATAACCAGTGGATCAATGACCAAATAAAAACAGAGATCAAGCAATGTATGGAGACAAATAACAACGATAATTCAACACTGCAAAATCTATGGATGCAGCAAAGGCCGTGCTAACAGGAAAGTATATTGCAATTACAGGTCCAACTCAGGAAAGAAGAACATTCCCATATGAACAGTTTAAACTCACAATTAATGAAATGAGGAAAAGAACAAATGAGGCCCAAAGTCAGTAGAAGGAGAGACATAATAAAGATTAGAGCAGAAAAAAAATTAAGAGGAATAAAACAATAGAAAGAATCAGTGAAAGCACGAACTGGTTCTTCGAGAAAATAACAAAATAGATTAACCCATAGGCGGACTTCAAGAAAAAAAGAGAGTCTACAAAAATAAACAAAATCAGAAATGAGAAAGGAAAAATCACTGCGGTCACCACAGAAATACAAAGAATTAGGAGAGAATACTATGAAAAATTATATGCTCACAAACTGGATAACCTAGAAGAAATGGACAACATTCTAGAAAAATACAACCTTCTAAGGTTGACCCACAAAGAAACAGAAAATCTCAACAGACCAATTACCAGCAATGAAATTGAACTGGTACTCAAAAAACTACCTAAGAACAAAACCCCTGGACTAGATGGCTTTACCACTTAATTTTACCAAACATTTAGTGAAGACCTAATACCCATCCTCCTTAAAGTTTTCCAAAGAGTAGAAGAGGGAACACTTCCAAGCTCATTCTAAGAGGGCAGCATCACTCTAATACCCAAATCAGGCAAAGACCCCACAAAAAAAGAAAATTACAGACCAATAGGCCTGATGCAAAAATACTCAACAAAATATTAGCAAACGAATTCAAAAATACATCAAAAGGATCATCCATCATGATCAAGTATGATTTATTCCAGGGATGCAAGGATGGCACAACATTCGAAAATCCATGAACATCATCCACTACATCAACAAAAAGAAGGACAAAAACCACATGATCATCTCCATAGAAGCTGAAAAAGCATTCGACAAAATTCCACATCCATTAATGTAAAAACTCTCAACAGAATGGGTAAGAGGGTAAGTACCTCAACATAATAAAGGCCATACATGACATACCCACAGCCAACATTATACTTAACACTGAGAAGTTGAAAGCTTTTCCTTTAAGATCGGGAACAAGACAAGATGCCCACTCTCCCAGTTCTATTCAACATAGTACTGGAGGTCCTTACCACAGCAATCAGACAACACAAAGAAATAAAGGCTTCCAGATTGGTAAGGAACAAGATAAACTGTCCCTGTTTGTAGATGATATGATGTTGTACATAAAAACCATAAAGAATCCACTCCAAAACTACTAGATCTAATACCTTAATTCAGCAAAGTTGCAGGATACAAAATTAATACAAAGAAATCTGTGGCATTCCTGTATAGTAACAGTGAACTAGCAGAAAGAGAAATCAGGAAAAAGCTTTGATTCACAGTTGCATCTAAAAAAATAAAATACCTAGGAATAAACCTAACCAAGGAAGTGAAAGACGTATACTCTGAAAACCACAAGACACTCATGAGAGAAATTAAAGAAAATACCAATAAATGGAAACACATCCCATGCTCACGGATAGGAAGAGTTAATATTGTCAAAAAGGCCATCCTGCCTAAAGCAATCTACAGATTCAATGCAATCCCTATCAAAATACCAACAGCATTCTTCAATGAACTGGAACATATCATTCTAAAATTCATATGGAACCACAAAAGACCCCGAATAGCCAAGGAAATCCTGGGAAGGAAGAATAAATCTGGGGGGATTATGCTCCCCAACTTCAAGCTCTACTACAAAGCCACAGTACTCAAGACAATTTTGTACTGGCACAAGAACAGAACCATAGACCAATGGAACAGACTAGACAGCCCTGATATAAACCCAAGCATATATGGTCAATTAATATATGATAAAGGAGCCATGGACATACAATGGGGAAATTACAATTCTTTAACAACTGGGGGTGGCAAAACTGGACAGCTACATGGAAGAGAATGAAATGGGATTATTTTCTAACCCCATACATAAAAGTTAACTCAAAATGCATCAAAGACCTGAATGTACGTTATGAAACCATAAAACTCTTAGAAGACAACATAGGCAAAAATCTCCTGTATATAAGCATCAGCAACTTTTTCCTGAATGCATCTCCTCAAGCAAGGGAAACAAAAGCAAAAATGAACACATGGGACTACATCAAAGTAAAAAGCTTCTGTATAGCAAAGGACACCATCAACAGAACAAAAAGGCATCCTACAGTATGGGAGGATATATTTGTAAATGACATATCTGACAAGGGGTTAACATCCAAAATATATAAAGAAGTCACACACCTCAACACCCAAAAGCAAATAACCCAATTAAAAAAGGGCAGAGGATATGAGGAGACAATTCTCCAGAGAAGAAATTCAGATGGCCAACAGTCACATGAAAAGATGCTCCATATCACTAATCATCATGAAATTCAAATTAAAACCACAATGAGATATCACCTCACACAAGTAAGAATGGCCACCATCCAAAAGACTAAGAACAAAAAATGCTGGCAAGGATGCAGTGAAATGGGAATCCTCCTACACTGCTGGTGTGAGTGTAAGCTAGTTCAACCACTGTGGAAAGCAATATGGAGGTTCCTCAAAAAACTAAAAATAGAAATACCATTTGACCCTGGAATCTCACTCCTTGGTATTTCCCCAAAGAATACAACTTCTCAGATTCGAAAAGACATATGCACCCCTGTTTTTATCACAGCACTTTTTACAATAGCCAAGATATGGAAGCAACCTAAGTGTCCAGTAGATGAATGGATAAAGAAGATGTGGTGCATATACACCATGGAATACTATTCAGCCATAAGAAAGAAACAAATCCTACCATTTGCAGCAACATGGATGGAGCTGGAGGATATTATGCTCAGTGAAATAAGCCAGGTGGAGAAAGACAAGTGTCAAATGATTTCCCTCATTTGTGGAGTATAACAACGCAGCAAAATTGAAGGAGCAAAATAGCAGCAGACTCACAGACTCCAGCAAGGTACTAGTGGTTGCCAAAGGGGAGGGGTGTGGGAAGGCTGTTGGGGAGGATGGGAGAAGGGGATTGAGGGTATTATGTTTAATACATATGGTGTGGGGGGTCACGGGGAAAACAGTGTAGCACAGAGAAGGCAAACAGTGAATCTGTGGCATCTTACTACACTGATGGACAGTGACTGCATTGGGGTATGGGTGTGGACTTAATATGGGTAAAAGTAGTCACCACATTGTTTTTTCATGTGAAACCTTCATAACAGTGTATATCAATAATTCCTTAATAAAAAATCAAAAAAAAGAAAAACAAACATAAAAACCCACAAGGCTCAGGAATCAAAAGCCTTTCTGCTGCTTCACTTTTCTGAGTTCACTGCATCTAGAATCCTTCTCCAACTACTATTCCATCTCTGTCCTACTCTGTGTTTGACATTCTTAGTATTTTCCATGTTAGAATCCCCTAATATGATGACAGGCCATCTCTCTGACATAAACATAAAAACCTAAAAGAGCTATAAATATTCAGTGACTGATACACTTAAGAGGAAACATCAAACTTCAGGTATTGTTACATTTTGCCTGAGTCTGTTCCTCAAGCCCCTGGGGTTCAGAGTGACATCTTTCAGCATTAATAAACCCATCAATATTCTGCTTGATGGTCTATTTGTCTACCTGATGTTTTCTGAAATATTTTTTGACAAATTTGAGGTATGTTCACATCCAGAATCATTGAATCACTACTATCCCTATATTTTTACAGAGTATCTGGTAGCCAACAAAGAAACACAATAAATTATTTTATTACATGTGTGACAGAATTATGTGACATTATTGTCCCAATTTTAATCATAGCAGTTGCATTTCAAATTATGTCTCTGAAGCCAGTGAAAAGCTATCATTAATTATTTCTTAGTGTTTTCAGCCGTGTCACTAAGCTCCCTAGAAAAGTGGAGGTGTTCTACAATGAAATTCTGCCTCTTCTCCCCCTTTGGCATTTTCCACATCCCTCAGCACAGGATAATTAAATAATGTTGACATCTCATGAGGACCATGACATAGTTATTGTAGGTATGTGTTATGGAAGTATTTGAAAACAGGAAGCTCTCAACTGCTGAGATTTGTAGAAAATCCACTTATAGTATAAACATCTGATTACACCCTTAACACAAGATTTGTTAATGATTCTGTTAAATCAAAATGTCAATGAAATAATAGCTAACAGTAGTAATCATCTAGGAAGTGAGTGGAATAAAGTCTAAATTCAAACAGTTTCTAAAAAGCTTAGAACTAGAAATACAGATCAAAACTCAGCTCCTAATATAGGAGCCCAGTGTCTGTTACTGATTATATGGGAAAATATTATATAGCCATACACATTAGTATTGTGTGAATTTGAAAGATGGATATAACTGATACATAAAATATGTCACATACAGTTTCTTGAGATTACTTGATTTTGAGGAAAAAGAGTTGTGCAGAAGATTTTATTTTGCAAAGATGGCCAAAACAGTATCTCCTATCCCACACATCCTTCTAAATTATAACCTTGACATTACCCAGTCAAGACATCAAAACTAATTTCCTCTATTTCAACCTGGGCTGTCTTGGTGACTTGGATGAGCAATAGATTTAAATGGAAGTAATGTTTTGGATTTTTTGGAATATTCCTTCTTAGGACACTATATGATCACTTGAACTTTATATAAAAAGTCCAAGTCACATGGGAAGGCCATGGGTAAATGCTTTAGGTTACAGTTACAACCGAGCTGCCAGCTGCCAGCCAGCATCAATTGCCTGCCTTGTGAATGTACCATTTTGGATACCCAACCCTGAGCTTTCCGATGACTGTGACCCCAGCAATATCATACTGCAATTATGTGAGAGACCACGCAAGAACCACTCAGCTGACTTAGTCAATCCAAAGAACCATGAGAAATAATAGCATGTTGTTTTAAGCCACTAAGTTTTGGGATGGTTTGTTATATAGCAGTAACAGAAACCTGTGACTAGGGAACTGACAATATATTTTTATTTCCTCTGTTTTTTTAATCCAGCTTGCACCATGGTAATATTGCCTTCATTTTAATTGCACCTAAATTATTTATTTTTAGTATTCTAGTTGGGAGTCACATATTCTGGAAGGCACTAATCTTTGTTGATCTTTCTAATACATGCTCATTTATCAGATAGAATTTTTTCTTGTGTTTCACGTAATAATATTTTAAATATTAAACATGAAAAGAATCTATTTCCAGATAGTTCGATCCAATGTAGAATCTGAAAGACTCATACTACTATTTTTAAAGTGATGATTTTTTTTTATTGCTTCTATTGTGAAGAGTTTTTAGCTTATGCTAATGGTGGAACTCCTTCCTAGATATCACCTCAGGAAAATGTAGTGATAAAGGGAACTTAACAATAAGGGAGTCATTTTTTCACATTTTACGTATAGATGATAACCTAACATTTTGAAAAGTAACTATTATAATTTGCTGACTATGTCCACTGTTTCTATTCAGGAAATACTGAAAACCCATTTCTGATTTCATTTAAGAGTAATTATGTTGCTCATTTTCTCTGAGTTTTTGATTTAAACACAGACATTTCCAAAACTATTGTACAGTTGAGACTTTCCAAGAGTTTATTGTAAAAGAGCAAGTATTTCCTCATTTATTCCAACATAGATATTATTTCCTTAAACTTTACTGTCTTTATAAATGAAAACAGCACATTTCATTGACAGTTTGATATGTATTTTTGTACTTGTGTGATTAACAGTAAGACTGAGTATTTTAGGTGTCTATTGGCAATTTGTGTGTTTTGTGTTTGTAGGATTTCCCAATAAATATTAATACTTTTGATTTAAAAACTAGTTTCCAATTTTTGAAATGTTTATTTATGCATATATTTCAAAAATTGGATATAAAAATTGGAATAAAGAAGCACAAGGAAAAATCAATCTTCATATTGAAGAATAATATAACCCTATTATATGTGATAGCTTTTGATGTGTCAATCTGGTTAAGTTGAATAAGTTATCAGAATTTTCTTTAACAGTGTTTCAAGTTAGAGTGAGTTTACAGAGGATATTACCTGTTGATAGAGTTGGAAAATGAAAGAGAGGCAGAGACCATTTTGTTGCATATACATATCTTCTCTCAGTTACTCAAACACTAATCTAGGTGCTCCTATGAAGAGATTAAAACCCTTAATTAGTTTACTTCAAATTAATCAAAAGGTGGATTATCCTGCATGGGCCTTACTCAGTCAGTTGGAAGCCTTTACAAGTGAGTTTAGGCCTTCCCTAAAGGGAGAATCCCTCCTCTGGACAAATTTCATAGGGTATCCCTAAAGGGAGAATCCCTCCTCTGGACAAGCTTGTGGGTTCAGCTGACTTAAGATCTCTTCTTCCTGATTGCCTGCTTTTGGGACTTCATAGCTGTTATTTCCAAAAATTGCATAAGTTAACTCTGTTTAATAAATCCCCTTATATCTATATTTACCTATGTTTATACTCATATCCATATATTATACATTTATCCATCCATCCTACTTAATCTGTTTGTCTGGATGAACCATGACTTATAAAGAATTTGGTAAAAGAGGTGGTTCTGTGGTAACAGAATCTTAAGGATGATTTCTCTGAAATGGTTCTGGGTTTTCTGGAATTGGTGATACATTAAGATTTAAAGGACAAATGACCCTATTACTAGTGGTAAAAGGGTACAGGTAATCTATGGCATGAGTCAGAGCAGTCACTTAAATTACTGCCTTTGGATATATATAACTGGGTACCTATAGAAGGTGAAGCTTTGGGTAACTATTTCAATCTTTGAATATTCTGGTCAAAATAAAGAGTATAATGTTTGTTGGTAGCTCTGAACTGTGCTGGAGAAACCAGGGAAAGAAAATGATGAGCTCAGGGCTTCACATTTCCAGCTATAGCTCCTCATAAATGACCTGAAAATTTCTATAATTTCATTGAGGCATGAATAATTTGCATGGAGAAGTGGCCTCAATGACCATTACCACTCACTTTGTTACATTACCTTCTCTATCTCAGCCCACACCTATGGACTAGTGGAGGGTTCCCTACAATCAGCTGACTGAGGAAGAACAAACTCAGGTTCTGGGTTACAGAAACTGCATGAGATGGAAGCATTATACAAACTTGAGCACCTGTAGCAGTACAGCCCCATTCCGGGACAGACCAGAAGGGAAATGGTGTAGGAAATCCTGGAGGCAGCACTTCAAGTGGTACACACAGTTTTTCATACTGAGAGGAGAAATTCCAAAGGTGTGACTCTGTATTGATTTATGGATGTCTGCCAATGGTTTGGCTTGATGGTCAGGGAATTTGAAAGGACACAATTGGAAAACTTATCACAAGAAGGTCTGGGGTGGAAGTATGTGGACAGAACTCTCTGAATGGTCATAGAATGTGAAGATATTTCTGTCCCAGTGAACATTTACCATAGGGTGATATTGGCAGAGAAGAATTTAATCAAGTGGTAGGATGACCCACTTGGTGTATACCAGTAAGACCCTTCCTCCAGTCACTTCTGCCATTGCTCATGAGTTCAGGAAAAAAATGGCCACATGGAAGGACTGAAAGTCATTCATGAGCTCAACAGCAAAGACTTGCACTCATCAAGGTCAACCTGACTACAGCCACTGCTGAATGTCCAAACTGCTACCAGCAGATACCAAACTGATATAGCACCATTTCTCAAGGTGAAGAGCCAGCTACCTGATGTCAGCTTCATTATAATTGGACTGCTTCCATCTGGAAGGGGTAGAACTTTGTTCTTACTGGAATAGATATTTAATCCAGATACAGATGTGCTTTGTATGCTTATAGTTTCTGCCAAAACTACCAACCATAGCCTTATGCAATGCTTTATCCACTTCCATGTTATTTTGCTTCTCTGGTTGAACCCTAACTTATGCGTTGTATGAATTTCATTCCTCTTTATATTCATATGCAAAGCAACTATTCCCTATATATTTCATTTCAGGAATATTTATAGTACAAGGAAAGTCTCATATCTTAAATTACCTAAGTCAAATCAGTAAGTCTGTAATACCCTCCCACCAACACTGACCAAGTCAGCTGTCAATTTTTTGTAGATTTTTTGCTGTGTTTGACCCAAGAACTACAGAACCTAAGCATTTAAGAAATAAGGTCTTTCCCACACTCCCATATTTCATGTAGGAAAAGTTCATTTATCCAATTATTTTCCTTTTCTCTGTTTCCCTCTGTTGCTATATAGTACTGCCACAGCACCCCACCTTTGCCCCCAACCCCCATTCACATTGTGAAGTCCTAACCCTCAGTATCATAGAATACAACTTGTTAGGAAATAGAATCATTGCAGGTGTAATTACTTAAGTCAATGAGATCATACTGGAGTAGCATGGGCCCCTAACCCAGTATGACCATATGAAGATAAGGCGGTGATTAGGGTGATACATATACAAACCAAAGAACCCCAAAATTTGCCAAGGAAACCACCAAGCCAGGCAAATGTATGGGACTGACTGTCTCTCACAAACCTCAGTAAGAATCAGTTCTGCTGACATCCTGATTTTTGACTTCCAGTCTCCAGGATTATGAGACAAAACATTCTACTAATTAAACCACCTGGTTTAATTTACTTGTTTCAGTACATTAGAAAACTAGGAGAGATTAAAGATGGCGGCATGAGAGGTGAGACAGAGAACTCCTCCCAAAACGACATATAATACAAAAATATAGTTAATACAATCCTAAAAGAGCAGCAGGAAAAAAGATTGCACCAGACTGCATACACCTGGAGAACAGAGCCTACCTTGCAATACAGAAGTGTATATCAATGATACCTTAATAAAAAAAAATACATACAAAAAAAGTACAGAAAGAACATATTATGTAATTTATCACAATTAAAAATGTTTTTTCAAAGTTAAAAAATACAGTTTATCTGATTAAGAAAATCATTAAAGAAAATTATAAACAAACAAACAAACAAAAAGAAAACTAATGCAGGTCAGAATAAGGGAGATGACTTGACCTGTACTTTGAAGGGTTCTACATTAAAAAAATTCATGAAAGAGCCTATGAACACACCTGTTAGACAATACCTAGCACTCAGAGAAAGCAGAACAACCTGTATCTCTGAATATCTACTATTATGACTACAACTCAGACCTAAGTAAACAAATCTCAAATATCTTGCATATATCTTTGAAAGAAAATGTAACTGCATTTAAATACTATGAGTTTGTGGGTTGGGGAGAGACACTGCTTAGGTGGGCAAAAAGCATAGGGAGGTGGATTATTTTTGGGTAAAAGAAAAGAGAAATTGAAGGACTTCAGATCCTATTTCTCAGCATGAATGCAACATTTAAAACATATATTTATTTTTACTTTCCTTCATGCTCTAATTTGTAGTTCCTGAGGCACTCACTTAAGAAAAAGTATTGGAACAATTATTATATAAAATTCAATATGTACACTGATGGACAGTGAATGTAATGGGGTTGGCGGGGGGGACCTGATGAAGAGGGTAGTGTAAAAAAATAAAATAAAATAAAAATAAATAAAGTACACAGCAAAAAACAAAAAACAAAAAATTCAATATGGAGTGAGGAATACCAGAAAAAGATGGTGGTGTGAGAAGTGAGACAGAAACCTCCAAAAACAACATATAACATGAAAATACAGCAAATACAACTAATCCTGAAAGAGTGACCAAAATATTGCAAACAGACTGCCTACATCTGGGGAAAATAAAGGACCTCACAGAAAAGGGTAAAGTAGCAAAACCATGATCCAGCAGGATCCAAGCCCTCCTCTCCACCCCAGCTCACAGGTGGGAGGAAGAGAAAAAGAGTGGGGAAGAGGTAGAAGCCCAGGACTGCTAAATACTCACCCCTAGAGACATGCTCCAGAGGCACGAACCCATATTACATGCTACTGTGGAGATTAGAGGGGTTGGAAAGCAAAGACAGGCAGAATACTTGAAGGGACTGAGATTCCAGCTGCTTGTGGAGAACAGGTACCCACAACTGACCACTCTAGGACAAAAGAAAGGCAAACGCTTTTAAAGACTTCCCAACAGTGAGAGGGCTGCTAAAGGAACAAGGATTACACAGAGCTTACTGATCAGGAGAAAGGACAGGTGGACAAAATCATACTGCACACTCAGCCCAAAAGGTTGGGAACATTTAGGTGCTTCAGAGGCTCCATTCCCCTGGCTGGAAACAGTTATAAAGCCCCCACTGCAATATGCAGCCTGCTGCTCCTTCAAACCAGCAAGCACCGGTTTGCTCACCTGCTGCCCCTGCCATTGCACCAGGCCAGTCAGAGGACAGCCTGGCCTATAGTAGCTACAGGTGCATAAGGCAGATGCTCCTCCCTGGACCTGGCAGTGGAGGCAGGCACTGCAGCCAGGAAACAGGAATGAGTCCTTTCCTCCCGGCGGGTGCTGGCACCACAACCTGTGACCCCCAACATTGCTTCAGGTGCTGGGCAGCTCCAGAAGGTAGACCTTCTGGGCACAAGAAGGTGCTGCCTACACAAAGCTATTAGTTCATAGTAATCATTAGAAATATGAAATAGCATATTAGATTCCTTCAAACACCAGAAGGAGGGCTAAGGGAAAGTGAAATTACCAATCTTCCTGAAAATATTTCAAAATTAAAATCATAAACATGCTCACAGAGCTACAGAAAAATATTAAAGATAACAGGGAGGATTTCAAGACAGAGATAGAAAAAAAAAAGAGTAATGTATCAATATTGGTTAATTAAGTGTTGCAAATGCACCATGTTAATGTGAAGAAGTTGATAGTAAGGGAAACTGGATAGAAGGTACAGGATAGAAACTTTGAAAAATACAGTATATGAAATGGAACATAGAATATAGGAATTTAAAAGTAGATTGGATAAGGTAGATGAGGTAGTAAGTGAAACAGAAATTAGAGAACAGGAAAACAAAGAAGCTGAGGCACAAAGACAAAAAAGGATTTCTAGAAATAAAAGAATAACCAAAGAACTTTGGGGCCATCCAAATGGAACAATATTTGAATTATAGGGGTACCAGAAGAAGAATAAGAGATAAAAAGGAATAGAAAGTCTCTTTGAGGAAATAATTGATGTAAACTTCCCCAATCTGGGGAAGAAAATAGTCTCTTAGGCCATGCAAGCACAGAGATTTCTGAAAACAATGGACCCTAGGGAGACAACACCAAGACATATAATGATTAAATGGCAATGATCAAGGGCAAGGAGAGAGTATTAAAAGCAGCTAGAGAGAGGAAAAATGATCAAATGCAAAGAAAAACCTATCATGCTATCATCAGATTTCTCAGCAAAAACTTTATAAGCCAGAAGGGAGTGGCATGATATATCTAAAAGTTGAGGGAATTTGTCTCCCACAAACCATCTCTACAGTGTATTTTAAAGGTACTGCTATGGTGGAAGTGCTCCAAAACCACAGTAAAGGAAGTAGACCAATTAATTGCTAAGCAAATGCAAAATTATATAAATTACCCACAAAGTCAGTAAAGGGATACACAAAGAATGCAGAAGATGATACCTAATATACAAAGAGTGGAGGAAGAAGAAAAAAAAGGCCAAAAAAATCCTTTACATGGTGTTTGAAATAGTGTACTATAAGAGTGAAGTTAGACTCATAGAGAGTAAAGAAGCTGCCCTTGAACCTTTGAAAACCATGAATCCAAAGCCAGCAATGGCAATAAATACATACGTATCGATAATCACCCTAAATTTAAATGGACTGAATGCACCACCCAAAGGCAGAGTTACTGGAATGGATGAAAAAACAAGACCCATCTATATGCTGCCCACAAAATACTCACTTCAAACCCAAAGACATATGCTGACTAAAAGTGAAGGGATGGAAAAAGATATTTCATGAAACTAATAGGGAGAAGAAAGAAGGAATTACAATACTTGTAAAAGACAAAATAGACTTCAAAACAAAGAAAGTAACAAAAGACAAAGAAGGACATTACATAGTGATAAAGGGGTGAGTACAAGAGGATATGACCGTTATAAACATCTAAGCACCCTATATAAGAGCATATAAATATGTGAAACAAATGTAACAGACTTAAAGAGGGAAATACAATGCAATGCATTCAGTGTAGGAGACGTTAACACACCACTCACTCGAAAGGACAGATCAACCAGATGGAAAATAAGTAAGGAGACAGAGGCACTGAACAACGCATTAGAACAGATGGACCTAATGGACATCTACACAACACTCCACCCAAAAGCAACAGGACACACATTCTTCTCAAGTGCACATGGAACATTTTCCAGAATAGATCACATACTATGCCACAAAAACAGCCTCAGTAAATTCAGAGTTTGAAATTGTAAAAACCAACTTCTCAGATCACAAAGGTATGAAACTAGCTATAAATTGGGCAAAGAAAACAAAGACCCACAAATACATAGAGGCATAACAACATGGTCCTAAATATCAATGGATCAATGACCAAATTAAAACAGAGATCAAGCAATATATGGAGACAAATGAAAAGAATAACTCAACACCCCAAAATCTGTGGGACAGTTAAGGCCATTCTAATAGGGAAGTATATAGCAATACAGGCTTAATTCAAGAAAGAAGAACAATCCCATGAACAGTCTAAATTCACAATTAATGAAACTAGACAGAGAAGAATAAATAAGACCCAAAGTCTGTAGAAGGAGGGCCATATTAACATCAGAGCAGAAATAAATAAAACTGAGAAGAATAAAACAATAGAAAGAATCAATGAAACCAGGATCTAATTCTTTGAGAAAATAAAACAAAATAGATAAACCCCTAGCCATACTTATCAAGAAAAAAGAGAGTCTACATACATAAACAGAATTAGAAATGAGAAAGGAAAAATCACTATGGACACCACAGAAATACAAAGAATTATTAGAGAATACTATGAAAGATTATATGCTAAAAATTGGATAACTAGAAGAAATGGATAACTTTCTAGAAAAATACAACCTTCCAAGACTAACCCAGGAAGAAACAGAAAATCTAAACAGACCAATTACCAGCAACACAATTGAATTGGTAATCAGAAAACTACGTACAAACAAAACCCCTGGAGCAGACAGCTTCACCACTGAATTTTATCAAACATTTAGAGACCTAATACCCATCCTCCTTAAAGTTTTCCAAAAGTAGAAGAGGAAGGAATACTTCCAAACTCATTCTATGAAGCCAGCATCACTCTAGTACCAAAACCAGGCAAAAATAACACAAAAAAAATAAAATTACAAACCAATATCCCTGATGAACATAGATGCAAAATACCCAACAAAATATTAGAAGACCAAATTAAAAAATACATCAAGAGGATCATACATCATGATCAACTGTAATTTATTCCAGAGGTGCAAGGATGGTACAATATTCACAAATCCATCAGCATCATACACCACAACAACAGAAAGAAGAACAAAAGTCACAAGATGATCCCATTAGATGCTGAAAAAATATTTGACAAAATTTAACATCCATTCATGACAAAAATTTTCAACAAACAGTATAGAGGGCAAGTACCTCAACATAATAAAGGCCATATATGACAAACCCACAGCCAATATCATACCTAACAACAAAAACCTGAAAGCTTTTCCTCTTATATTGGGAACAAGACAAGGATGCTGACTCTCACCACATTTATTCAACATAGTACTGGAAGTCCTAACCATGGCAATCAGACAACACAAAGAAATAAAAGGCATCCAGACTGGTAAGGAAGAACTTAAACTCTGACTATCACAGATGAGATGATATTGTACATAGAAAAAAACCTAAAGAAACCACAAAAAAAGTATTAGAACTAATAACTGAATTCAGCAAGGTTGTAGGACATAAAATTAATACACAGAAATCTATTGCATTCCTATATACTTACAAGGAACTAGCAGAAAGTAAAATCAGGAAAACAATTCCATCTACAACTGCATCAAAAAGAAAAGATACCTAGGAATAAACCTACTCCAAGAGGTGAAAGACCTATGCCCTGAAAACTACAATTTCTCTTGCAAGAAATTAAAGAAGACACCAATACATGGAAATACATCCCATGTTCATTGGTAGGAAGGATTAATATTGTCAAAATGGCCATCCTGCCTAAAGCAATTTACAGATTCAATACAATTCCTATCAAAATACCAACAGCATTCTTCAACAAACTGGAAGAAACAGTTCTAAAATTCATATGGAACCACAAAAGACAAAATAGCCAGAGCAATCCTGAGAAGGAAGAATAAAGCTGGAGAGATTACATTCCCGAACTTCAAGCTGTACTACAAAGTCACAGTAATCAAAACAGTTTGGTACCAGCACAAGAACAAACCCATAGATCAAAGGAACAGAACAGAGAGTGCATATATAAACTCACACAATAGTAGCCAATTAATATATGATAAAAGAGCCATGGATATACAATGGGGAAAAGACAGCTTCTTCAACAAATGGTGTTGGCAAAACTGGACAGCTACATGTAAGAAAATGAAACTGGATTATTATCTAATTCCATACACAAAAGTAAACTCAAAATGGATCAAAGACCTGAATGTAAGTCATGAAACCATAAAACTCTTAGAAGAAAACATAGGCAAAAAAATCTCTTGAATATGAACGTGAGCCACTTTTTCCTGAACATATCTCCTCAAGCAAGGGAAACAAAAATGAACACATGGGACTACATGAAACTAAAAATCTTCTGTACAGAAAAGGACACCATCAGCAGATCAAAAAGGCATCCTACAGTATGGGAGAATATATTTTTAAATGACGTATCCAATAAGCAGTTAATAACCAAATTATATAAAGAGCTCACTTGCCTTCAACACCCTAATAGCAAATAACCCAATTAAAAAATGGGCAGAGGATCTGAACAGACACTTCTTCAAAGAAGAAATTCAGATGGCCCACAGGCACAGAAAAAGATGCCCCACATCGCTAATTATCAGGGAAATGCAAATTAAAACCACAGTGAGATATCACCTCACACCAGTTAGGATAGTCAGCATCGAAAGGACAGGGAACAACAAATGCTGAGGATGTGAAGAAAGGGGAACCCTCCTACGTTATTGGTGGGAATGTAAATTAGTTCAACCATTGTGGAAAGCAATATGGAAGTTCCTCAAAAAACTAAAAATATAAATACCATTTGATCCAGGAATTCCACTCCTAGGAATTTACCCAAAGAAAAAAAGATCACAAATTTAAAAACGACATATGCACACCTATGTTTATCGCAACACTATTTACAATAGCTGAGATATGGATGCAGCCTAACTGTATATCAGTAGATGAATGGGATAAAGAAGATGTGGTACATAATACAAAATAGAATATTATTTAGCTATAAGAAGAAATCAAATCCTACAGTTTGCAGCAACATGGATAGAGCTTGAGGGTATTATGCTCAGTGAAATAAGCCATTTGGAGAAAGACAAGTACCAGATGATTTCACTCATTTGTGGAGTATAACAACAAATCAAAACATAAGGAACAAAACAGCAGCAGAAACACAGACTCTAAGAAGGCACTACTGGTTACCAAAGAGAAGGGGTTGGGGAGGTAGCGAGAAGAGGATTAAGTGGCATTATGATTAGCACACATAATGCAGTGGGGTCATAGGGAAGGCAGTACAGCACAGAGTTCACAAGTAGTACCTGTATACCATCTTGCTACTCTGATGGACAATGACTGCAGTGTAATGTGTGGGGTGGACTTGATAATATATGGGAGAATGCTGTAACCAGAATGTTGCTCATGTGAAACCTTCAAAAGATTGTATATCAATGATCCTTAATAAAAAATTTTCAATATAAAGTTAATACTTATTGGGCATGAAAAATGTAATAATAGCAAGTTACACTTTTTAAAAGATGGCAAATACTGTTAACATCACAAGATACAAAAACACAAATATATTTTATTACTTAGCTGCTTAATGCATTTCTGTAATACTTTTATTCTTGTCCCTTTGGCTGTTTACATTTTGCCCAGCCTTTCAGCTGACAGCAATTTTAAATTATATAAAAAATATTAAAATAATTACATCTGATCTGTCAAACTTTTATTATTGAACTTTAGAGTAGTTTCTTTCAGTTTTATGACATAATTTGCAATGATGTTTGAAGCTAAGATTGTTGTAAAATTTGAAGAAATCTCTATCCCTTTGTTTCAGACACAAGATATGAGATCTTAGGACACTTAAAATTTTATTGAATAACTAGTCCTAAATACAATCAACAATAGTCATTAACCTATTTTTACCTCAGTGCCCTCCTTAGAAGGTCATGTTATGAGTTTTATATTGTGAAAAACAAGATCATTGAATGTCATTGAATAAAATTGTTTTTCCTCCTAATAAGCCATTAGGATAGTTTTTGAAACTAGGAGAAATGAAACAATTCATTAAAATGAAGCTCCTACAAACAATTTCTGCATTCTCTCATGTGTAAAAATTGTGTGTGTATTATTATCTTTTATATTCCTTCATTTTTGTGAGTGTTTTTGGAAATTTCTGATTTTTAAAAAATCTTTATTCCTTCTGTTGTCATTTTATTATCTATATTTCCTTGGCAATTTTAATCCTTTTATGATTTCCACCATCAGAATTTTAGTTTCTTTTGTGCCATAATAAAAGAGTTTTGGAAATTCCAATTTTCTGTCAACCTACTTTCTTTTTCTCCTTTTTTTTTTTTTGTTTCTTCTAGGATACTTCCTTTTCTTCAATATTCACATTTTGTTGTAATCAGAAATTCTGGAAGAGCATATAAAGTTTTTGGATGCTTTTATTAACATCTTGGTTAAACATTTCCCATAATCTCTTCCTCCTTAAGTTCAGGTTTAGACATGGCCACAAGTGAAGTCAGGCAAAATTTGGAAGGCAGAAATGAAGCATTAGTCATTATTCTCTGAAGTCATTGTTTAGAGTTAGTGAAAGGTGGACACAGAGGTGCAGGCAGGTTCCAGTTCATCCTTCCTCTTTCCTGCTCCAAGCCCAGCTCTCCTTAACATATGGTCCTGTTAACCCCAAGCTCACTACCAGACACTTCACTGTGAACTTAGAGCAGCAGTAGACACAACAAACTAATAGCCTGCCATCAACCTCTATCCCAATGCCCTTCAGAATCCCACTATAGCAGCTCTGTGTGCTTCATTTGCAGATTTGTCCACCTGTGCCAGGACTGGTCAGGGACATTTCCTTATCTTTAAACTTTCATTTTTGGACCACTATTTCCCTAGCATCTCCAATATTTATGCAGGCTCTAATTCCTATCACAAATTCCAAATTCTGTAATATTCACAGTGGTCCTTCTTCCCTGATTTACCTATAACTGAAATCAAAGTCAACCAGAAATTACTGCACACACAAGAGTGGGTCAAATGCAATTGAAAATTGCTCCTCCTCTATCTTGAGATATGTATTTTGTAATCAGATTCTTCTTATCCCACATACCTTGACTTCTTCATGAATACATATAGGAACTTTGTCTCTGAAACACTTCTGATGCAGCAAAGAGTACTGTGTTAGTGTCATTTTCATATGCCATTTCATTAGAAAATTTCACACTTCATCAGAATGAAATACATCAAGGTGCTAAGATGCAATCCACGTTTCGGGATGAATAAAAGCATGTTACACTAAGCAGATATACTCATTTTTGTATTACTGTTACTAGTTGTGCTCTATAAACATCAAAATGCTAATAAATTCTATTTCACATGATCCTTAACAAAAGGGGGTAGGTATTGTGTATTTATACATTGTGTAATTGAATATATTCCTGTCAAGAGAGAATGTCTATAATGGTTAGATCAATAGGATCTGAATCTTCTGTTTACAACTGATACAGCTGGTCACTGGAAAATTTTTATACAAAGTCATTTCTGGCTTCAGACATTTCAAACATTTTATTTCCCTTTCTCTGTCTACATATTTCTGGGACACATGCCATATGGAATGCTTCTGTATTCCTATGCTACCTCTGGCCCTGCACCTCTTTGCTATGAAACCACATGAGTCAGCATACTAAGCCTTAGGAACATTCTTCAAAGCTATTCCAACACTAGCAAGACAAGCGATGGTTTAACTAGGTAAGTAAGTGACCAAATGCCATAAAATCACATGAAAAGCATGCCCAACTCAACAAATAGCTGCAATGCTCTTAATGCTTAATAATACTCTTAAATACTATTATATGTTTATAATATTTCTTATGATATCTAGTTGATTTATGACTTCATACCTGCATCGAGAAAGAATCAAATTTATTATTCCTATAATGGTGGAAGGAAATTTTTCTAGTCCACTCTTTGCCAACTGTGTATCCTTTAAGAACCTGGGCTTCATATGGGGGTTCTGTTTTTGCTCCCCACATCCTATGGATGCCTGGACTCCTTTCCCATCCCTGGGTGAATATCCCTACTAGCTAAGGCTCTGGTTACCAAGACTGACAAGCATTACAGCTATCACCACCCTTATGGATGCAGATTCAGCATCATTTCTTTAAAATGGATGCTATAATTATTAGTTCCTTCTAGTTTCCGACACATGGTGATTTTTCTCTCTTTCTACTGAATCCAACAATGTATTTAAAAGAATTATTTTCTTTAGCCAACATTTCTATGACATTGCATGAAAGATTTCAGGATAATAAGGCCACTATATTTTCAGAACTGAGAGTAAATGAACTCCAGTTTAAACATGTCCACATGTATATTAATTGAGTGATACACATAGTACTTTGCTAGGTGCTTCCCAGTGTGGCCTCTGGGAAATTAATGCTTCCCAGAGTACTGCATACCAAATAGATCTTCAAGAAATGAGTATTGAAAAGTGGCTGTTGAAGATCAATAAAAGCAGTAAATTAAATGCTAGAGGCTAGGGTTAAATACATTTTGGCGCATTTAGGCAAGCTCAGGCTATTAATTGAATGAGTATAAGGAAGCTTTGCCCTGGGAATTCCACATCCAGGAGGTGAAGAGAATAATGATCTAGGATTCCATGCTATAAGTCATTTTTTCAGGCAGCAGAGAACTGCAGCCAAGTTTCATATCAAAGAGGAACAATAATTTTTCCCAACCCATGTATTAGAAAAGATGTGAGAAAGGGATTTAGGCTCTGAGATATCACTACAGACAAGATCAGCTGCACAAACACTGTCACTCAGAATTCTACCATAACTGAGAAATGAGTCTCTCCAGAACTTCCCTCCTCTCTTACAAAACAACAAAGATAACTTGGTTTTAAACACTCAAGCCTGCTTTATAAACAGAAATTAAATTGATCAAATTCATCCAGTAAAGTAAAAATGCTTGCTGAGTAGGATTTTTTAAACTGTTTTTCATTGGGTAGAGATAGGAAAACATACCTTCTTTTGAGGCATTCAATCATGAGATTCAAATGGATTTTAATGAATCCAATTTTGAGTTAATCACATTCTTTGTCCCTTTGTGCCTTGAAAAATATTTATAGGATTTTTGTGTTTTCTTTATCCATGAGTTATGTGTAAGTATATATTATAATGCCATAAGATAAAGAATAAATACAATAAACACAATCATGAAAAAAATTTTATAAAAAATAAAATTACTGATTCAAGATGGCGGAGTGAGAGGTGACACGGAGAACTCCTCCAAAAACCACAAATAGTACAAAAATATAGTTAAATAAAACTAACACTAAAACAGGAACAAGAAAGAAGGCTGAAACAGACGGCATACAGACCTAATGAAAAGAGCAGACCTCACGAAACACGGTAATGTCAGAAAGCCTTAATCCAGCAGGACCCAGGCCATTCCCCCACCCCAGCTCACTGGCTGGAGGAAGAGAAATGGGGTGGGGGAGGGGGTGGAAGCTTGGGACTGCTGAACACCTAACCCTGGAGATCTGCTTTGTGAGCAGAAGCCTATATTGTGTGGTGCTCTGGACGCTGGGGAGCTCGGATGGGCAGAGTGCTTGGGAGACTGACATTCCTGCTGTTTGTGGAGGGGGGAATCCACATGCGGCCACTCTGTGCTACAGGAAGTGTGGGCTATCAGAGAGGATTCCTAGCAGTGAGAGGACTGCGAAGGGGCAGGGTTGCCCGGAGCTTGCTGCACGGGAGAAGGGAGAGCTGGACAAGGTTGTCTGGGCAGGCACTGCCTAGCAGGTTGGGAACTTTGAGGAGCTTCAGGTGCTCCATTCCCCTGGCTGCCTACTCAGTTCTGAGACCCCCAATGTGACAAGAGCATGCTGCACCTTCCTCCTAGCCTGCCGGCACCGGTTTTCAAAATAACAATCACTGTGCTGGTGTCAGGACAGCCAGAGGGAGGTCCTGCCTACAACAGCTAGAGACGCAAAGCACACAGGCTTACACGTGTGTGCTTGGCACACTGGCTCTGATACTGGAGAGAGGCATCGCAGACAGGAATAAGGAAACAGATCTTTCCTCCCTCTAGGAAACAGCTCCACTCCCCTACGACCCCCAACCTCAGTTTAAGGGCTGAGAAGCTCCAGAGACTGGAGTTTCTGCACAGTGGTTGGTACCACACAGAAATATGAAATGTCAAAAGAACATGGTTCAGACCAAAATCTCACAAACCCCTGAAAAAAGGCCAAATGAAACTGAACTCACCAATCCTCCTGAAAGAGAGTTCAAAATAAAAATTATAAACATGCTTACGGAGGTACAGAAAAATATTCAAGAACTCAGGAACGACTTTAAGTGAGAGATTCAATCATTAAGAAATTCCCTATCTGAAACGAAACATATAATGGAGGGATTTAAAAGCAGATTAGATATAGTAGAAGAGATGGCAAATGGAATAGAAATTAGAGAAGAGGAATACAAAGAAGCTAAGGCACAGAGAGAAAAAAGAATCTCTAATAATTAAAGAATATTGAGAGAACATTGACCAATCTAAATGGAACAATATTCACCTATAGGGGTACCAGAAGAAGAAGAGAGAGAAAAAGGGTTAGAAAGGGTCATTGAGGAGTTAATTTCTGAAAACTGCCCCAATCCGGGAAGGAGATAGCCTCTCAAGCCATGGAGATGCACAGATCTCATACACAAGGAACCCAAGGAAGACAACATCAAGACATATAATAATTAAAATGGCAAAAATCAAGGATAAAGACAGACTTTTAAAAGCAGCTAGAGAGAGAAAAAAGATCACATACAAAGGAAAACCCATCAGGCTATCAACAGACTTGTCAGCAGAAACCTTACAGGCCAGAAGGAAGTGGCATGGTATATTTAATGCAATCAAGCAGAAGGGCCTTAAACCAAGAATACTCTACCCGGCAAGGTTATCATTTAAATTTCATGGAAGTATTAAACAATTTTCAGAGACCAAAAGCTGAGAGAATTTACCTCCCAGAAACCACCTCTACAGTGCATTTTGGAAGGACTCCTATAAATGGAAGTATTCTTAAGGCTAAATAGATGTCACTCAAGGGATAGACAAAGAGTACAGAATATGATTCATACCATACAAAGAACGGAGGAGGAAGAAAAAGGAGGGGGAAAAAAAGAACCTTTAGGGTGTGTTTGTAATAGCATGAGGAGTGAGTTAAATTACACTGTAAGATAGTAAGGGAATTACCCTTGAATGTTTGGTAACTACAAATCTAAAGCCTGCAATGGCAATAAGTACATACCTATTGATAATCACCCTAAATTTAAATGGTCTGAATGCACCAATCAAAGACATAGAGTTACTGAATGGATAAAAAACAAGACCCATCTATATGCTGCCTACAAGAGACTCACTTCAAACCAAAAGACATACACAGACTGAAAGTAAAGGGATGGAAAAAGATACTTCATGCAACTAATAGTGAGAAAAAAGCAGGGGTTTCAGTACTTGTATCAGATAAAACAGACTTCAAAACAAAGAAAGTCACAAGAGACAAAGAGATAAAGGAGTCAATCTACCAAGAAGATATAACCATTATAAATATCTATGCACCCAAGATTTCCAAAATATAGAAGAGGAGAAAAAATCCCAAACTCATTCTATGAGACCAATATCACTCTAATACCAAAACTAGGCAAAGACACCATAAAAAAAGAATATTACAGACCAATATTACTGATGAACATAGATACAAAAATACTCAACAAAATATTAGGAAACCGAATTCAGAAATACATCAAAAAGATCATCCATCATGATCAAGTGGGATTCATCACAGGGATGTGAGGATGGTGCAACAATTGAAAATCCATCAACATCATCCACCACATCAACAAAAAGAACAAAAACCAGAGGATCACAACCGTAGATGCTGAAAAAGCATTCGAAAAAATTCAACATCCATTCATGATAAAAACTCAACAAAATGCGTATAGAGGGCAAGAACCTCAACATAATAGGCCATATATGACAAACCCACAGCCAACATGATACTTAGCAAGAACCTGAAAGCTTTTCCTTTAAGATTGGGAAGACAGGGATGCACACTCTCTCCTCTTTTATTCAACATAGTTCTGGAGGTCCTAGACATGGCAATCAGACAACACAAAGGAATAAAAGGCATCCAGATTGGCAAGGAAGATGTCAAACTGTCCCTGTTTGCAGATGACATGATATTGTACATAAAAAACCCTAAAGAATCTACCCCCAAACTACTAGATCTAATATCTGAATTCAGGAAAGTTGCAGGACACAAAATTAATTAACACACAGAAATCTGTTGCATTCCTATACACTAACAGTGAACTACAAGAAAAAGAAATCAGAAAAACAATTCCATTCACAATCACATCAAAAAGAATAAAACACCTAAGAATAAACCTCACCAAGGAAGTGAAAGACCTATACCCTAAAAACTACATGACACTCTTAAGAGAAATTAAAGAGGATACTAATAAATGGCAATTCATCCCATTCTCTTGGCTAGGAAAAATTAATATTGTCAAAATGGCCATCCTGCCTAAAGCAATCTACAGATACAATGAAATCCCTATCAAACTACCTACACCATTCTTCAATGAACTAGATCAAATAGTTCTAAAATTCATATGGAATGCCAAAGACCCCGAATAGCCAAAGCAAACCTGAGAAGGAAGAATAAAGCAGGGGGAGTTATGCTACCTGACTTCAAGCTCTACTACAAAGCCACAGTAATCAAGATAATTTGGTACTGACACAAGAACAGACTCATAGACCAGAGGAACAGAATAGACAGCCCAAATATAAACCTGAACATATATGGTCAATTAAAATTAGGCATGGATATACAATGGGGAAATGAGAGTCTCTTCAACAGCTGGTGTTGGCAAAACTGGACAGCATCATGTAAGGGAATGAACTGGATTACTGTCTAACCCCATACACAAAAGTAAACTCAGAATGGATCAAGGACCTGAATTTAAGTCATGAAACCATAAAACTCTTAGAAAAAAATACGGGCAAAAATCTCTTGCACATAAACATATGTCCCTGGGCAAGGGAAACAAAAGCAAAAATGAACAAGTGGTACTATATGAAACTAAAAAGCTTCTGTACATCAAAGGACACCAAAAATAGAACAAAAAGACATCTGACAGTTTGGGAGATTATATTCATAAATGACATATCAGACAAGGGGTTGACATCCAAAATATATAAAGCACATACACCTCAACAAACAAAAACAAATAAGCCTATTAAAAAATGGGCAGAAGAGCTGAACAGACACTTCTCCAAAGAAGAAATTCAGATGGCCAAAAGTCACATGAAAAGATGCTTCACATCTTTAATCATCAGAGAAATGCAAATTAAAACCACAATGAGATATCAACTCACACCAGTTAGGATGGCCAACATCCAAAAGACAAACAACAAAAAACACTGGCAACAATGTGGAGAAAGGGGAACCCTCCTATACTGCTGCTGGGAATGTAAATTAGTTCAACCATTGTGGAAAGCAGCATGGAGGTTCCTCAAAAAACTCAAAATAGAAATACCATTTGACCCAGGAATTGCACTCCTAGGTATTTACCCTAAGAATGCAGCAGCCCAGTTTGAAAAAGACATATGCACCTCTATGTTTATCACAGCACTATTTACAATAGCCAAGAAATGGAAGCAACCTAAGTGTCCATCAGTAGTTGAAAGGATAAAAAAGATGTGGTACATATACATATTACTCAGCCATAAGAAAAAAGAAATCCTACCATTTATAACAACATGGAAGGAGCTAGACGGTATTATGCTCAGTGAAATAAGCCAGGTGGAGAAAGACAAGTGTCAAATAATTTCACTCATCTGTGGAGTATAAGAACAAAGAAAAAAAAATGAGCATAATATCCTCTAGCTCTAAGAATGCAGGATCCCAGGTTCAAAAAGACAGATGAACCCCTATTTTTGTTACAGCACTATTTACAATTCCTACAAGTGGGATTCCTGGGTCAAATGGTATTTCTATTTTGAATTTTTTGAGGAACCACCATACTGCTTTCCACAATGGTTGATTTAATTTGCGGTCCCACCAGCAGTGTAGGAGGGTTCCCTTTTCTCCACATCCTCGCCAACATTTGTTGTTGTTTGTGTTTTGGATGTTGGCCATCCTCACTGGTGTGAGGTGATATCTCATTGTGGTTTTAATTTGCATTTCTCTGATGATTAAAGATGTGGAGCATCTTTTCATGTGACTGTTGGCCATCTGAATTTCTTCTTTGGAGAAGTTTCTATTCATGTTCTCTGCCCATTTCTTAACTGGATTATTTGCTTTTTGTTTGTTGAGGTGCGTGAGTTCTTTATATATTTTGGATGTCAACCCCTTATCAGATACATCATTTACGAATATATTCTCTCATAATGTAGGATGTGTTTTTGTTTTACTGATGGTGTCCTTTGATGTACAGGAGTTTTTCAGCTTGATATAGTCCCACTTGTTCATTCTTGCTTTTGTTTCCCTTGCCCAGGGAGATACGTTCATGAAGAAGTCGTTCATGTTTATGTCCAAGAAGTTTTTGCCTATGGTTTTTTCTAAGAGTTTTATGGTTTCATGACTTACATTCAGGTCTTTGATCCATTTTGAGTTTACTTTTGTGTATGGGGTTAGACAGTAGTCCACTTTCATTCTCTTACATGTAGCTGTCCAGTTTTTCCAACATCAGCTGCTGAAGAGGCTGTCATCTCCCCATTGTATATCCAAGGCTCCTTTATCATATATTAATTGACTGTATATGTTTGGGTTAATGTTTGGATTTTCTATTCTGTTCCACTGGTCTGTGGGTCTGTTTTTTTGCCAATACCAAATTGTCTTGCTTACTGTGGCTTTGTAGTAGAGCTTCAAGTCAGGGAGTGTAATTCCCCCTGTTTTATTCCTCCTTCTCAAGATAGCTTTGGCTATTGGGGGTCTTTGTGGTTCCATATGAATTTTAGAATTATTTGTTCCAGTTCATTGAAGAAAGCTGTTGGTAATCTTATATGGATTGTGTTGAATCTGTAGATTGCTTTAGGTAGTATAGCCATTTTGACAATATTTATTCTTCCTAGCCAAGAGTATGGGACGAATTTCCATTTGTTAGTGTCCTCTTTAATTTCTCTTAGGAGTGTCTTGTAGTTGTCAGGGTATAGGTCTTTCACTTCCTTGGTGAGGTTCATTCCTAGGTATTTTATTCTTTTGGATGCAATTGTGAATCGAATTGTTTTTCTGATTTCTCTTTCTGTTAGTTCATCGTTAGTGTATAGGAAAGCAACAGATTTCTGTGTGTTAATTTTGTATCCTGCAACTTTGCTGAATTCAGATATTAGTTTTAGTAGTTTTGGAGTGGATTCTTTAGGGTTTTTTATGTACAATATCATGTCACCTGGAAATAGTGACAATTTGACTTCTTCTTTACCAATATGGATGCCTTGTATTTCTTTGTTTTGTCTGATTGCCATGGCTAGGACCTCCAGTACTATGTTGAATAACAGTGGAGAGAGTGGGCATCCCTGTCTTGTGCCCGATCTTAGATGAAAACCTTTCAGCTTCTCGCTGTTAAGTATGATGTTAGCTGTGGGTTTGTCATATATAGTCTTTATGATGTTGAGGTACTTACTTGCCCTCTATACCCATTTTGTTGAGAGTTTTAATCATGAATGGATGCTGAATTTTGTTAAATGCTTTTTCAGCATCTATGGAGATGATCATGTGGTTTTGGTTCTTCTTTTTGTTGATGTGGTGGATGATGTTGATGGATTTTCGAATGTTGTACCATCCTTGCATCCCTGGGATGAATCCCACTTGATCATGGTGTATGATCCTCTTGATGTATTTTTCAATTCGGTTTGGTAATATTTTGTTGAGTATTTTTGCATCTACATTCATCAGGGATATTGGTCTGTAATTTTCTTTTTTGGTGAGGTCTTTGCCAGGTTTTGGTATTAGAGTGATGCTGGCTTCATAGAATGAGTTTGGAAGTATTCCCTCCTCTTCTGTTTTTTGGAAGACTTTAAGGACAATGGGTTTTATTTCTTCTCTGTATGTCTGGTAGATTTCAGAGGTGAATCAATCTGGCTGGGAGTTTTTTTTCCTGGGTAGTTTCTTCATTATCGATTCAATTTCGTTGGTGGTGATTGGTCTGTTTAGTTTTTCTGTTTTTTGCTTGGTCCGTCTTGGAAGGATGTATTTTTTCTAAGAATATTGAGAGAACTGTGACCAATCTAAATGGAACAATATTCACCTAAGGGGTACCAGAAGAAGCAGAAAAGAGAAAAAGGGTTAGAAAGTGTCATTGAGGAGTTAATTGCTGAAAACTTCCCCAATCGAGGAATGAGATAGACTCTTTCTTCTAGGTTTTCCAGTTGATTAGCATATAGATTCTCATAATGTTCTCTTATAATTCTTTGTATATCTGTGGGGTCCATCATTATTTTTCCTTTCTCATTTCTGTTTTTGTTTATGTGTGTAGATTCTCTTTTTCTCTTAATAAGTCTGGCTAGGGGTATATCTATTTTGTTTATTTTTTGAAAGAACCAACTCTTATTTTCATTGATTTATTTTCTATTGTTTTATTCTTCTCAATTTTATTTATTTCTTCTCTGATCTTTATTATGTCCCCCCTTCTTGTAACTTTGGGCCACGTTTGTTCTTCTTTTGCCAATTTCAGTAATTGTGTCTTTAGACTATTCATTTGGGAATGTTCTTCTTTCTTTAGATAGGCCTGGATTGCAATATACTTTCCTCTTACAACTGCCTTTGCTGCATCCCACAGAAATTGTGTCTTTGTGTTGTTGTTGTCATTAGTCTCCATATATTCTTTGATTTCTGTTTTGATTTGGTTGTTAACCCATTGATTAATTAGGAGAATGTTGTTCAGTCTCCTTGTATTTGTGAGCCTTTTTGATTTCTTTCTAAAATTTATTTCTAGTTTTATACCTTTGTGATCTGAGAAGTTGGTTGGTAGAATTTCAATATTTTTGAATTTACTGAGGTTCTTTTTGTGGCCTAGTATGTGGTCTATTCTGGAAAATGTTCCATGTGCCCTTGAGAAGAATGTGTATCCTGTTGCTTTTGGATGTAGAGTTCTGTAGATGTCTGTTAGGTCCATCTGTTCTAGTGTGTTGTTTAGTGCCTCTGTGTCTTTACATATTTTCTGTCACGTTGATCTGTCCTTTGGAATGAGTGGTGTGTTGAAGTCTCCTAAAATGACTGCATTGCTTTCTTTTTCGTCCTTTAATTGTTTGTATTTGTTTGACATATGCTGACGCTCCTGTGTTGGGTGCATATATATTTAAAATGGTTTTATCCTCTTGTTGGACTGACCCCTTTACCATTATTTAATGTCCTTCTTTATCTCTTGCCACTTTCTTCGTTTTGAAGTCTATTTTGTCTGGTACAAGTATTGCAACACCTGCTTTTTTCTCCTTGTTGTTTGCATGAAATACCTTTTTCCATCCCTTCACCTTTAGTCTGTGTATCTCTTTGGGTTTGAGGTGAGTCTCCTGTAAGCAGCATATAGATGGGTCTTGCTTTTTATCCATTCAGTAACTCTGTGTCTTTTGATTGGTGCATTCAGTCCATTTACATTTAGGGTGATTATCTATACATATGTATTTATTACCATTGCTGGCTTTTGATTCGTTGTTACCAAAGGTTAAAGTGTAGCTTCTCTACTATCTAACAGTCTAACTTAACTTTCTTGTTAAGTTATTGTAAACACAGTCTGATGATTCTTTATTTCTCTCCCTTCTTATTCTTCCTCCTCCATTCTTTATATACTAGGTGTTTTATTTCTTGACTTTAGTTAGTATTTGGATGGTCTGTTTTCTTTGTTATGATTTTATTTTCTGTGGTGACCTCTTTTTAGCTTTAGGAGTGCTTCCATCTAGAGCAGTCCTTTTAACATATCCTGAAGGGGTGGTTAATGGGAGGCAAATTCCCTCAGCTTTCACTTGTCTGGAAATTGTTTAAACCCTCCCTCAAATTTAAATGATAATCATGCTGTATACAATATTCTTGGTTCGAGGTCCTTCTGTTTCATTACATTAAACATATCATGCCATTCTCTCCTGGCCTGTAAGGTTTCTGTTGAGAAGTCTAATGTAAGTCTGATTGATTTTCCTTTGTAGGTGATATTTTTTCTCTCTCTAGCTGCCTTTAATACTCTGTCCTTATCTTTCATCTTTGCCATTTTAATTTTTATGTGTCTTGGTGTTGTCTTCCTTGGGTCCCTTGTTTTGGGAGATCTGTAGGCTTCCATGGTTTAAGAGACTATTTCCTTCCCCAGCTTGGGGAAGTTTTCTGCAATTATTTCTTCAAAGATACTTTCTATCCCTTTTTCTCTCTCTTCTTCTTCTTCTGGTACTCCTGTAATGCGAATATTGTCCCATTTGTATTGGTCACACAGTTCTCCTAAAATTCTTTCATTCCTAGAGATCCTTTTATCTCTCTCTGCCTCAGCTTCTCTGTATTCTGTTCTATTCCATTAGCAGTCTCTTGCATCTCATCCAGTCTGCTGCTAAGCCTGTTGATCGCTTGTCTCATCTCTGCATGGTCTTTCCTCACTTCCCTCATTCCCTCCCTTAGCTCTTGCATATTTCTCTGTAGATCCATCAGTATGGTTATGACTTTTATTCTGAATTCTTTTTCAGGAAGATTGTGTATGTCCATCCGATCAGGCTCACTCTGGGGTTTTCTTGTCTGGGGTTATCTGGGTAAGCTTTCTTTGTACCATATTCCTCTGTCTTTTCATGGGGATAGAAGTGGTAAGAAAAAGAAAAAAAGAATGGGAAAATAGAGAGAAAAAAAAAAACAGCTACCACCTGTAGTTTCTGTGAGGATCCTGTCGGTGGTGCTGCTGCTCCACTATTCCAAAGCCATGCTGCTCTGCCGGGCCCTTTGTGATTCTGGCCAGGGAATGAGCGAATTGGTGGCTGCTGATTTCTGTGGGAAGTGTCAGTGTGACTACTTTTCCCAGCCTCAGTGCAAGGGGTCCAAAATTCCCCAGGACTCCCAGCCTGCTTGGCTGAGTGTGCTAGGACGATCCTACTCCTCCACTGGGCCCCTGTCTCTTTAAGAGACCCCTAAAAATGTGCACGCTTTTCTTTTGTCCCAGGGAACCGGCTGAGTGAACCTGCCATCTTGGATTCTGTACCTCTGTCTTTCCAACCTCCGATATACCATGCAAAGTGTGTCAGTGCACCCAGCGCAGATCACCAGAGTGGTTATTTGGTGGGCCTGTGTTTCCACTCCCTCCCCACTCTGAATCCTCCCCTCCCGCCCGTGCACTTGGGTGGGGGAGTGCTCGGGTCCTGCCGGGTCGCGGCTCCGTATCTTGCCCACTTCACAGGGTTCCGAGTCCTCTTAGGTGTAGCTGCAGTCTGGGTGCCATCCTGTATCTTCTGGTCTGTCTTTTAGGAATAGTTGCATTTGTTGTATTTTCATAAATATATTTAGTTTTGGGAGGAGATTTCCACCACCTTGCTTCCGCCGCCATCTTCCCAGAAGTTCAGGGCAGTTAATCTTTGCCTTTTTCTGTGTCACCTCGGAATCCTTTCTGGGCCAGATTCAAAGGGAACAGTCTCACAAAGCGGCTTCTGAGAAAGCTCCATTTGTGATTCTGTATTTGGGGCCCCTGCTCACTGTAGTTGCCCATTCCTGAAAGTCTCCCAGCAGCCACATCCTTTTTTAGATTGCAGTTTTTCTGCCCCAGGACCTGCCACAGCTGTACTGGGTTCTATAAGATTGGCACCCATACTGAAAGCAATGTGTTCCCCTGAGTTCCTATAGTTTGATGTTGCAGAAAATTATGGTGCTATCCACCCACAGTAACATCTGCAAAAATAAAGATTATGTATTAAAGGCCTAAAAACAAAAATCACCATGTATTACTGATGTACTATATCCCAGTCTTTATAAACTCAGTATTGTGATTTTTCAATAAAAATGCAACAAGACTTACATATCAAAAATGAGAAGACCAATAATCCACTTAAAAATTGGCTAAACATGTATATAGACATTACACATACACACACAGATATAAGAAAAAAAACAAGAAACGCATGAAAAGATACTTAGGATCATGGAAATTCAAATTTAGAGCAGGATACTATTTCTTAACTGCTAATATGATTAAAATTGCAAAGCTCAAGAACACCAAATGTTGGAGAGTTTGTGGAGCCATCATACATTTTTGGTTAGTCTAAATGGTCTACCACTTGAAAAAATGTTTGCAGTTTCTTATAAATGTAAACACATTTTGACCTAGTAATTTCACTCCTAAATAATTACCCCAAAGAAATGAAAACATAGGTCTACAAAAAGGAGGCTATGCATTCTCAGCTTATTTACAAATTAGTAGTTAGTGCTACACATACGGCCCATTTAATAACCATAAGGCTGTGTATTATTATTTCATGTTAATCACCCTAATTTTAGTAGTTTCTTTATGTAAGCACAAAGCCAAATAAATTTTTGGAGCCAAAAACAATTGTTAGGGTTATCATCTTTTTTCTTTGTGAACTTTCTAAGATCCGTGTTGAATACATAATCCCAGAAAAGGTTAACTACCTGGGAGGTAGCTTGTGCCGAGTGTTGAAGAAGAGGTCATCATTGCTAATTGAACAAGGGGAAAGTCACTCTTTCTGTGCACATAAAGGTGTAAGAAAAAGGAAAAAAACTGGTATGGCAATTATAGATTTGATATGTTGGACGGTGTGTGAAGATGGGGGGACACTAAAAGATTTTAAACAGTGAAACAATATGATACAATTTTGATGTGTCATATATACTATTCTTCAGGCACTGTGAGGTATAGATTGGAAGGTGGGTGGCAGAAGTGAGCCATAAAGCAGAAAGATTTATGATTCAAGTCATAAATGATAAGGGTCTCAGCAAAGGCAGTCCTGTGAAAGTTGAAATGGAGAAACAAAATTGCTAAGATTTTTAAGAGACTGAATAAGAAGAGTGAAGGAAGTGAAGTGATCCAAAATGATGCCTGGAGAGAGAATGAATAGAAAGGTTCTGTTCTATTGAAATGCAACAGCTGATTTGGTGTGCACAGATGTGGGGGAGAAAGTAAAGATGATTAGTTTTAAACATACTGTATTTGAGACCTTGTTACCATAGTCATCTAGGTCCAGCAAGCTGTTAGAGATTGAGACAAGAACTTAGGCAATGAGGTCCTTATTATCAACACAAAGTTGTTTCTGGAAGCGGTTTTCTGATTTATAAAGGATGACAATCAATTAATTAGCAGGGAAGAGAGCTCTGGCTCCAAACAGAGAAGAGCAGTCTTAGTCCAGGAAAGGAGGCCAAAGTATCTTACTAAGTTTATAGTAGTTACATTCTCTGCTAGTTGAATATCCAAATTTAGAAAGCTAATAGGATTTCTACAGGGGTGATGACTCAGCAAATGAAAATGCAGTTCACATTAAAACATTAATCTTGAGAAACCATGACCAACAGACTGGTTCTCAATTGAAAAGGGAACAAAAATGAAAGAAGAAGCTGAAGGACCTAAAAGGTAACTTTTTTTCACATGGCAGATAAAAGTAATGGAGTTTAAGACTGTACAATAGGAAAGGTTTAAAGAAACTCAGCCAGCAACGTCTGAAAATGAAGGATCATCAGGAGTTGTGTTTCTCTCATACACAAAATATATTCTGTGGTCTGAGACTTTTGAAGTCAAAATCATTGAAATAAGAGTAAGCTGTCATCTATTTTAATTACATGAAGTTATGATTTGTGGGCTTGAAAATAATTCCTACGTCTCCCTTCAAAATGTTGTTTTTTTAAATAATCCCTATTGACTTTTCCTTCTATTCTACATCTTTTCCAGTACATATTTTATCTTATCCTGAAGTGAAGGAAGAAAGTTTCAAGGATATTAAGATGAAATGTTTTTAATTTTTGATTCATGAGAATCATGTTTGAAACAAAGTTCTTCAAGGTAATGAGTGTAACAAGTCATTTTCATTACACAAATAACCAGATTTGAAACAAAAATTTGTGTGATAGGGATTTAATTTGAAATGCAAATGAATATTTTCTTTTTAAAGAGTAGTGAAAGAAACTTCACACTCTACTATTTGGTTTAGTTTTTATATTTTCCAAACCTGTTCATATATTTACAAAGAAATGTTCAATGATAGAGCAATAAACGTATGCAAAAGTACAGTCTACTATAAACACAAGAAGAATAATAGGCAAAAGTTATTGAAAAGTCAAAGACCTTTGGCTTTGTGGTCCCATGTTCAGATTCACCACCCACTGACTGTAATTTAGCCATAATGTTTACAGATTCAGTTAGGATTTTTTCCCCCCCACTACCACAAATTATGCAGTCAAGTTTCCCACATTTGGGGAAATCACAGGGGTCAACATATTCAGAATGCAATGGATAAGCCTTGTCCTGAGAAAACCACCTTCATGATCATGGTATCTCCCCTGCCAGGTAAGTATTCAGTTAGGATTTTAAAAGCAAATAAATAAACATCAATTTTTTTTTCAAGTAAAGGATGATAATGTATCAACTTTAGTGGTCAGTAATGAATTCTATCTAGATGCCTTCAGATTAAAGACACTCTGGTCTAAAAAAAATGTTTCTTCACATTAATAAGGGAAAGTCACCTCATAAAGGAATTACATGCTTTGCAAGTCAGTCAACAAAAAAAAATGAAATTTAGCAGTTTGAAAAAAAAAAGCTAACAAGTTTAACTGCAGTGGGCAAGCAATGCGAACAGATACATCATTACCAGACCTAGTGCAGCTGCAGTCACATATCTCACTAAATAATATTGGGTGATGGAATTCTCATATGTAGTCATTTCCGAATTGCATCTGAAAATAAGCCCTAGAATTTAAAAATTGGACAAAAGGAGGTATTGAAAGTAAACTGTTTTGTGAAAAACATTCAAATTTGTATTGTATCCTTAAAACATATGTTAAAGATATTCTGGAGCTTCATCATCCTCTGACATACAGATGTGCTTAGCAACAGTGTCATATGACAGATTTTTAGTTGTGTGACTGACGATAAGTTCTGCTCCATATGAAATAATTAAAGTTGAACCTGTCTGCTAATTCAGCCTTTCTGAAAGATGAATTCTAAGGACACAAGTGAAGAAATAGTCAGCAGAAACCAAAGATAGGGTAGAGAAAAATCAACCTTCATTTTGGTTTATCTATACCCTGGCTTACTAATAACTGAAAACCCTTGAGTCTCAGTTTTCTCTGGTGGTAAAACAGCACCACAAATATTCCCTTCACCAAGGTGGAGGAAGTTTGCTAGTAACTGTGGGTTATAATGACCACTGGCACCTGTCAGTTCTTCATAATTATAAATTGATGGAATATTGCTTCAGGGATTAAACAACAACCTAAAGTTTCCAGCTTTCCGAATTTAAGTAATTGAGAGTTCTGTTTTAGTCAGAGTAATGCTCTGTAGCTACTCTAAGAAAACAATCCAAAGTCTTAGTGGCTTAATAGAATATATGTTTATTTTTCACTAACACTAGAGTCTAATGTGGGTTAGTGGCTCTCTTGGACAGCCTCACTTCAACAAGTGTAGGTCTATCATGCTGGGGACTTTGATTCCCACCACAAAACTGTGAAAGAAAGAGATAATATGGATGGTAGCATGTCGGGTTTCAGGGAGCTGGAAGTGGCAGATACAACTGTTCTGAGTATGCATTGGCCAGAGCATGGTCACATGGTTCCAATCTAGCTGTAAGGGAGGCTGGTAAACAGAGAAGAAAAATGAAAGTGGCTTGCTGAACACAAAACAGTTTCTGCCACTTTTCTAAAAAGTAAACCAATATAAATTCCTTTAAAAGCCTAAATGCTTTTAATGTTGTAAGATGTCTAAGGAATTTATGAACGTGGATGTTAATGTAATTATGAGGCATATATTGACAGTCTAAATTCCCAGACAAAGAGCCAAAATAAGGCAGAAATAAGTGCTACAAAATCTGAGTATATATGATGGGGATAGAAGTGGTGGAGAAGGTGAATCCTCAAAGTAGAGACATTAATATAGTTGATATGAAATGTAAACATTCATGTTAATATTTTCTTTCTTTAATATACCATTTATCTTTTGATTAAAACATGGATTCTTTGCATAAAGAAAGTGGCACACTGACAGCTTGTCATTATGAATATCTAGTGAACATGGGTATTACTCTCTTATTATTTCATTTGCTCCTTCACTTTGATTTTTCTATAGCTTTTATTTTTATTTTTGCCCCCAAATAATTGTTTATCTTTATCTTGTATAATGCAATATGTACCACCACAATGCACCCATTAAATTTATGCATATATTCTGAGCTCATTTTACTTGCTATTCTGTTCTAGCCCCTGGGGTACCCTACAGAATGGTGTTGAATAAAATTGGCTTTTCAAAATCCCTTTAATATTATATCATAGTGCATGGATAATTCACTAGTGACTTGGGAGAATTATTCTCCTTTGCCTCTTAAACTTGATAAAATGGAATGTTAGCAATCATTTGTTAGTCCAAGAAAACATCAAAGAACAGATTTTTGAGGCTCATGAAATTTTTTTCTCAAAGACTCAAATCATTGGATTCAGAAATAAAATCTCTTCCAAGTGAACTTGAATGTTCCCTTTGGTAGATAACAAAAATACATGGGAATCAACCCAGAGATATCACCATGAATTCTGAACAAACAATCTTCCCTGTGATAAAGAAATAAAAGGAAAACTTCTGGGAAGATGGGGGCATGAGCAGGGCGGCAGAAATCTCCTCCCAAAATCATATATATTTATGAAAATACAACAAATACAACTACTCCTAAAAGAGAGACCAGAAGATACAGGACAGCACCCAGCCTGCATCTACACCTGAGAGGATTCAGCACAATATGAGGCGGGTAAAATAGGGAACTGTGACCCGGCGGGACCCGAGCACTCCCCCATCTAAGCGTACCAGCGGAAGGAGAGGATTCAGAGTGGGGAGGGAGTGGAAGTACAGGCCCGTGAAATAACCAGCCCTGGTGACCTGCACTGGGAGCACTGACACACATCGTGCAGTGCATCAGAGATTGGAGAGACAGAGGGTGCAGGACCTGAGCTGGGGAATGCAACCGGGTACTCGTAGCTGGCTCCCTGGAACAAAAGAAAAGGTGTGCTTTTGTAGTGGTCTTAAAGACACAGGGGCCCAACAGAGGAGCAGGATCGTCCCAGCACACTCAGCCCAGCAGGCTGGGAGTCCTAGGGAATATCGGACCCCTTCGCTGGAGACTGAGAAAAAGTAGACTCACTGAGACTTTCCACAGAGGTCAAAAGCCTCCCATTTGTTCCTGCCCTGGTCAGAGCTACAAAGGGCACTGCAGAGGGGCGTGGCCACAACTGCAGAATAGTGGAGCAACAGCGCTACCTACAGGATCATCACAGACTCTATTCCCGGCAGACGGTTTTTTTTTTTTCTGTTTTCTCTTCTTTTCTTTCTTTACTTTTTTTTCTTTTTTCTTTTTTTTTTCATTTTAAAAGTCTTAAACAGCCCAGCTGGCATACATGGCAGCTACCAGTGACCACTTCTATCGACATGAAAAGACAGAGGAATATGGTACAAACAAAACTTACCCAGACCCAGACAACACCAGAGAGGGACCCTGAAGGGATGGAAATGCACCATCTTTCTGAAAAAGAATTCAGAATAAAAGTCATAACCATACTGATGGATCTACAGAGAAATATGCAAGAGCTGAGGGAGGAAGTGAGGGAAGTGAGGAAAGACAATGCAGAATTGAGACAAGCAATCGACGGGCTTAGCAGCAGACTGGACGAGATACAAGAGACTGTTAATGGAATAGAAATCAGAGAACAGGAATACAGAGACGCTGAGGCAGAGAGAGATAAAAGGATCTCTAGGAATGAAAGACTATTAAGAGAACACTGTGACCAATCCAAAAGGAACAATATTCGCATTATAGGAGTACCAGAGGAAGAAGAGAGAAAAAAGGGACAGAAAGTGTCTTTGAAGAAATAATTGCTGAAAACATCCCCAAGCTGGAGAAGGAAATATTCTATCAAACCACGGAAGCCTACAGATCTCCCAACAAAAGGGACACAAGGAAGAAAACACCAAGACACATAATAATTAAAATGGCAAAGATCAAAGATAAGGACAGAGTATTAAAGGCAGCTAAAGAGAGAAAAAATATCACCTATGAAGGAAAATTCATCAGACTTCTCAATAGAAACCTTATAGGCCAGAAGAGAATGGCATGATATATTTAACGTAATGAAACAGAAGGGCCTTGAAACAAGAATATTGTATCCAGCACAATTATCATTTAAATATGATGGAGGTATTAAACAATCTCCAGACAAGTGAAAGCTGAGAGAGTTTGCCTCTCATAAAACACCTCTACAGGATATCTTAAAGGGACTACTCTAGAGGGAAGCACTCCTAAGGCTAAAAAGAGGCCACCAGAGGAAATAAAATCATAATAAAGAAAGCAGACCATCCAAATACTAACTAAAGGCAAAGAATAAAACACATAGTATATAAAGAAAGGAGGAGGTAGAATAAGAACAGAGAGAAATAAAGAAACATCAGACTGTGATTACAATAACTTAAGAAAAAAGTTAAGTTAGACTGTTAGATAATAGAGAAGCTACCCTTGAACCTTTGGTAAGCACAAATCTAAAGTCGGCAATGGCAATAAATGCATATCTGTCGATAATCACCCTAAATATTAATGGACTGAATGCACCAATCAAGAGACACAGAGTAAGAGAATGGAAGAAAAATCAAAACCATCTATATGCTGCTTAGAAGAGACTCACCTCAAACCCAAAGATATACTCAGACTAAAACTGAAGGGATGGAAAAAGATATTTCATGCAAAAAAAAAAAAGTAGAAAAAAGGTGTTGCAATACGTGTATCAGACAAAATAGACTTCAAAACGAGGAAAGTAGCAAGAGACAAAGAAGGACATTACATAATGATAAAAGGGTCAGTACAACAAGAAGATATAACCATTTTAAATATATATGCACCCAACACAGGAGCGCCGGCATATGTAAAACCAATACTAACAGAATAAAGGAGGAAAAAGAAAGCAATGCAGTCATTTTAGGAGACTTCAACACACCACTCACTCCAAAGGACAGATCAACCAGACAAAAAATAAGTAAAGAAAAAGAGGCACTGAACAACACACTAGAACAGATGGACCTAACAGACATCTACAGAACTCTACACCCAAAAGCAACAGGATACATATTCTTCTCAAGTGCATATGGAACATTTTCCAGAATGGACCACATACTAGGACACAAAAAGAACCTCAGTAAATTCAAAAATATTAAAATTCTACCAACCAACTTCTCAGATCACCAAGGTATAAAACTAGAAATAAATTTTAGAAAGAAATCAAAAAGGCTCACAAATACAAGGAGACTTAACAACACGCTCCTATCTAATCAAAGGGTTAACGACCAAATCAAAACAGAAATCAAAGAATACATGGAGACAAATGACAACAACAACACAAAGCCACAACTTCTGTGGGATGCAGCAAAGGCAGTTGTAAGAGGAAAGTATATTGCAATCCAGGCCTATTTAAAGAAGGAAGATTTCTAAATGAATAGCCTAAAGACACAATTACTGAAATTGGAAAAAGAAGAACGAATGAGGCCCAAAGTCACCAGAAGAAGGGACATAATAAAGATCAGAGAAGAAATAAATAAAATTGAGAAGAAGAAAACAATAGAAAAAAAATCAATGAAACCAAGAGTTGGTTCTTTGAAAAAATAAACAAAATAGGTGAAACTCCAGCCAGATTCATTAAGAGAAAAAGAGAATCTACACACATAAACAGAATCAGAAATGAGAATGGAAAAATAAAGACAGACCCCACAGAAATACAAAGAATTATAAGAAAATATTATGAGAATCTATATGCTAACAAGCTGTAAAACCTAGAAGAAATGGACAACTTCTTAGAAAAATACAACCTTCCAAGACTGATCAAACAAGAAACAGAAAAACTAAACAGACCAATTACCAGAAACGAAATTGAATCAGTAATCAAAAGCTACCCAAGAACAAAATCCCCGGGCCAGACGGATTCACCTCTGAATTCTACCAGACATATAGAGAAGAAATAACACCCATTCTCCTTAAAGTTTTCCAAAAAATAGAAGAGGAGGGAATACTTCCAAACTCATTCTATGAAGCCCGTATCACTCTAATACCAAAACTAGGCAAAGACCTCACCAAAAAAGAAAATTACAGACCAGTATCTCTGATGAACGTAGATGCAAAAATACTCAACAAAATATTAGCACACTGAATCCAAAAATACATCAAGAGGATCATACACCATGATCAAGTGGGATTCATCCCAGGGATGCCAGGATGGTACAACATTTGAAAATCCATCAACATTATCCACCACATCAACAAAAAGAAGAACAAAAACCACATGATCATCTCCATAGATGCTGAAAAAGCATTTGACAAAATTCAGCATCAATTCATGATTAAAACTCTCAAGAAAATAGTTATAGAGGGCAAGTACCTCAACATCATAAAGGCCACATATGACAAACCCACAGCTAACATCATACTTAACAGCGAGAAGGTGAAAGGTTTTCATCTAAGATCGGGAACAAGACAGGGATGCCCACTCTGTCCACTGTTATTCAACATAGTACTGGAGGTCCTAGCCATGGCAATCAGACAAAACAAAGAAATACAAGGCATCAATATTGGTAAAGATGAAGTCAAATTGTCACTATTTGCAGATGACATGATATTGTACATAAAAAACCCTAAAGAATCCACTCCAAAACTACTAGAACTAATATCTGAATTCAGCAAGGTTGCAGGATACAAAATTAATACACAGAAATCTGTTGCTTTCCTATACACTAACGATGAACTAACAGAAAGAGAAATCAGAAAAACAATTCGATTCACAATTGCATCCAAAAGAATAAAATACCTAGGAATGAACCTAACGAATGAAGTGAGAGACCTATACTCTGAAAACTACAAGACACTCCTACATGAAATTAAAGAGGACACTAACAAATGGAAGTTTATCCCATGCTCTTGGCTAGGAAGAATAAATATTGTCAAAATGGCTATACTACCTAAAGCAATCTATAGATTAAATGCAAACCCTATGAAAATACCAACAGCATTCTTCAATGAACTGGAACAAATAATTCTAAAATTCATATGGAACCACAAAGACCCCCAATAGCCAAAGCAATCCTGAGAAGGAGGAATATAAAACAGCCGCAATTACGCTCCCTGACTTCATGCTCTACTACAAAGCTACAGTAATCAAGACAATTTGGTATAGGCACCGAAACAGACCCACAGACCAGTGGAAAAGAATAGAAAATCCAAACATTAACCCAAACACATGCAGTCAATTAATATATGATAAAGGAGCCTTGGATATACAATGGGGAGATGACAGCCTCTTCAGCAGCTGGTGTTAGACAAACTGGACAGCTACGTGTAAGAGAATGAAACTGGACTACTGTCTAACCCCATACACAAAAGTAAACTCAAAATGGATCAAAGACCTGAATGTGTCATGGAACCATAAAACTCTTAGAAAAAACCATAGGCAAAAATCTCTTGGACATAAACCTGAGTGACTTCTTCATGAACATATCTCCCCAGGCAAGGGAAACCAAAGCAAAAATGAAAAAGTGGGACTATATCAAGCTGAAAAGCTTCTGTACAGCAAAGGACACCATTAGTAGAACAAAAATACATCCTACAGTATGGGAGAATATATTCATAAATGACTTATCCAATAAGGGGTTGACATCCAAAATATATAAAGAACTCACGCACCTCAACAAACAAAAAGCAAATAATCCAATTAAGAAATGGGCGGAGGACACGAATAGATACTTCTCCAAAGAAGAAATTCAAATGGCCAACAGGCACATGAAAAGATGCTGCACGTCGCTAATCATCAGAGAAATGCAAATTAAAACCACAATGAGATACCATCTCACACCAGTGAGGATGGCCAACATCCAAAACACAAACAACAACAAATGTTGGCGAGGATGTGAAGCAAAGGGAACCCTTCTACACTGCTGGTGGGAATGCAAATTAGTTCAACCATTGTGGAAAGCAGTATGGAGGTTTCTCAGAAAACTCAAAATAGAAATACCATGTGACCCAGGAATCCCACTCCTAGGATTTTACCCTAAGAAATCAGCAGCCCAACTTGAAAAAGACAAATGTACCCCTATGTTTATCGCAGCACTATTTACAATAGCCTAGAAATGGAAGCAACTTAAGTGTCCATCAGTAGATGAATGGATAAAGAAGATCTGGTACATATACACAAAGGAATATTATTAAGCCATAAGAAGAAAACAAATCCTACTATTTGCAACAACATGGATGGAGCTAGAGGGTTTTATGTTCAGTGAAATAAGCCAAGCTGAAAAAGACAAGTATCAAATGATTTCACTCATTTGTGGAGTATAAGAACAAAGAAAAAAACTGAAGGAACAAAACAGAAGCACACTCACAGAACCCAAGAACGGACTAACAGTTACCAAAGGGAAAGAGACTGGGGAAGATGGGTGGGAAGTTTGGGGTAAGAGCGAAAAGGGGGCATTACGATTAGCAGATATAATGTTGGGGGGCACGGGGAGAGCTGTACAACTCATAGAAGGCAAGTAGTGATTCTATAGCATCTCACTATGCTGATGGACAGTGACTGTAATGGGGTTGGTGGGGGGGATGTAATGAAGGGGGTAGTTTAATAACCATAATATTGCACATGTAATTGTAGATTAATGATTCCAAAATACATTATAAAAAAAGAAATAAAAGGGAATTACGAACTTCAACGTGTCAACCAAAATTTACGAAATTGTTACATGCTATTTGAACCTGAATGAAAATGATTAAAATTCTTAATGCTTAGGAAGGCAATACAACATAAAATTTCAGGAAACGAATTCTGTTATCTGGGCCAGCATGTCAAGATCTTGGAAGTTGTCACCCCAGTACTCACAAGAAAAAAATCTGAACAATCTAAAATCAACCACTTGTCTTAGATCCATCAAAGAACTGAATGAGTTCATGAGAAAAAAACACTCCTGAAACTGAGGAGACAAACAGATGGATGCAGTGAATAACAGCTTCCTGGAACAGAAGTCTGGGAGCAGAAACCACTGCACGAGCCAGCACCAGGGTAGAGAAACCTAAAGTATAGTTAACAAAGTATTGCAGGCTCAGTGTGGATACATTTTAGAACTGAAAACCCCACAGGGAACCATGAATTAGGGGAACCCCTACACTTTTGTGATTTCACCTCTAGGAGACCCACCACGTTTTCATAGTGAAGATCAGGGGAAAAAAAATCCCTTGTGATTTTGGCAGGGGAAGGAAAAAGTAGCCATTTGAATAAAAATAATAGCATTCTATTCTTTTTACCAAGGCCTGCCCTCAAGGGAAACTATTTTATCAGAGCCTAAGTGACTGGGGTTTTCCCAGAGCCTAACCCATCTAGGGGAAGGGAAATGCCCAACTCTAGCCCTTTGTAGTGTTATATGTAGAAGAAAGGAAATGAGTAAGTCTAGCCATCTCTAGCCTTCCTGTCTCAACTATGGAAGTAGGGAGATATTGGAAAACAGTTGGAAAAGTCACAGCCCAGGTCAGTGACTCTTTGAAAGATTAATACTTAGTCATAGGACTATAGAATTCTGGCATAGACAGTTCTGGCTGCTATAACAGAAATACTACCGACTGAGTAGGTTATAAACAATAGAAATTTATTCTCATGTGTCTGGAGCCTGGAAATCCAAGATTACGGTGTTGCCAAATTTGCTATCTAGTGAGGGCCCACTCTTGCATCATAGATGGCCATCATCTCACTGTCCTCATATGGCTGATGGGATGAGAGAGCTCTTTGGGGTCTCTTTTATAAAAGCACTAATATCATTTATGAAGGCTCCTCCTTCATGACCTAAGCATCTCCTCAAGGCCCCACCTTCTGATACTATCATATTGATGGTTAGGGTTTCAACATAAATTTTGGGGGACACAAACATTCAGTCCATAACAACAGGACTATGAAATGCTTCCTATCCTCTCCTCCCAACATTGCTACCACATCAGCAGGCTCTTCAATAATAATAGGGGAATATAACTGAAAGAACTGCATATCCCAGACCTAATTTGAGGAGTTTGGAGAAACTCAAAGACAACAGGGGAGACTTAGAAACACCTGAGGAAATTTTTGCCTCCAACACTTAAAACTATTACAAATAGTAAATACAGCCTGAGTTGAAACCAGATAAGCATAAACCTCAAATCAATTATCTGTGTATCTTTGTTTCTTTTACTTAGTATATTTATGTCCAGCTTTCAGCAAAAAATAGGCAAGTCACACTAAAAAATAAAAACCAAAAATTTTGAAGAGACAGAGTCAGCATCAAAACCTAACCCAGATATGACAGAAATGTTGTATTATCAGAACAGAACATGGTCTTAAAGTGAGCTCTAATGGAAAAAGTGGACAATATGCAAGAACAGATGGGCAATGTAAGCGAGAGAAGGAAATTCTAAGAGTCACAAAGAAATGCTAGATATCAAAAACACTGTAACAGAAATGAAGAATTTATTTAATGGGCTCATGAATAGAATGAACAATACTGAGGCAAGAATCAGTGAGCTTGACAAACCCAAATAGAAACTTCTAAAACTAAAAAGCAAACAGAATAAAGAATGAAATGAAGAAATGGAACACCCAGGAATTATGGGGCCAAAAAAACTACAAAAGTTGAAATGCACAAAAAATGGAAACACCAAAAGGAGAAGAAAGAAAAAGGAACAGAAGAAATGTTTAAAACAATAATTCTTTTTTAATTTTTTAATTTAAAACCGAGAACTTTCCAAAATTAAACACAGAGACCAAACTAAAGAGCCAATAATCTCAGAGAACAGCAAGTAGGATAAACACAAAAAGATGTATTTAGGCATATCATATTCATACTGCAGAAAATCAAAGACACAGAGAAAATCTTAAAAGATGCAACCTTACCTATAAAGAGCAAAAATAAGAATTATCAGATACCTCATCAGAAACTAAGCATCAAAAGAGTGGAGTGAAATATGTAAAATTTTGGAGAAACAAAAACAAACCACTAATCTGGAATTCAGTACCCAGTAAAATTATCCTTTGAAAGAGACGCAGAAATACTTTCTCAGACACTCAAAAAACTACACAGACCTATTGTCGCCACTAGACCTACCTTGAAAGAAATATTACAGAAATTCTTCTGAGAGAAAGAAAATTATATAGGTCAGAAACTCATACAGCTATGTAAAGAAAGGAAGAGCATTAGTGAAGGACAAATGAAGGTAAAATAAATCTTTTATTTTTCTTATTTTTATAACTCAACAGATAACAGTTTGTTCAAAATAATAATAGCAACCACGTATTCAACGAATAAAGCTCATGGATTAATGAAATGGCTGACGGCAATATAATAAAGACTGGGAAGAACTGGGAATACTCTTATAGTTTACTTGCATTACTTATGAAGAGGTATAGTATTATTTGAAAGTGTACTTGGATTAGCTGTAGGTATATAGCAGATGCCAGGACAATGATGAAAATAATAATAATAAAGATGTGGATTAAAGATGGCGGCGTGAGAGGTGAGACAGAGGCTTCCTCCTAAAACCTCATATAATATGAAAATAAAGCTACTTCAACTACTCTTGAAAGAGCAACGGGAAAGAGGACGGCAACAAACTGCATACACCTGGAGACAAGAGCAGCCCTCACAGAAAAGGGTAACATACTAAAGATGTGGTCCTGCGGGATCCAAGCCCTTCCCCCACCCCAGCTCACCAGCAGGAGGAACAGGAACTGAGCAGGGAGGGAGTGGAGATGTGGGACTGCTGAATACCTAACTCTGGAGATCTGCTCTGGGAGCACAAACCTACATTTCATGGTACTTGCATGATACTCTTGTAATTAGTGGGTTGGAAAGCTAAGACAGGCAGAATTCCTGGAGAGACTAAGATTCCAGCTGCTTGTGAAAGCAGGGATCCATACCCAGCTGCTCGGGGACAAAAGAAAGGCAGGCAATCTGAGAGACTTCCTAACAAAGAAGCCCTTAGCAAGAGGGCTGCTAAAGGGGCAAGGATTGCACAGAGCTTACTGCTCAGGAGAAAGGACAGGCAGACAAAATTGTCCAGGTGCACTGTGCCCAACAGGTTGGGAGCTTTGACGATCTTCAGGTGCTCCAGCTCCCTGGCTGCCTACACAGCTCCAAGAACCCCTTCTGTGACAGGCAGACTTGTGTGCCTTTCTTCTGGCCAGCCCCACTGGGCTTGCAAACCAGGAAATCCTTTTCTGGTGTTAAGCCAGCCGAGGGAAGATCTGTCTATAGCAACTAAAAACGCAAAGCACAGAGGCTTATACCTGTGTGCTCAGCCCACTGGTTCAGTCAGTGGAGACAGGCACAGCAGCCAGGAACCAGCAAACAGCCCTTTCCTCCCCAGAGGCACCAATACCACTCCCCTACAATTCCCGCATTGCTTCAGGGGCTGAGCAGCTCCAGAGAGTAGAGCTTCTGGGCACTAGAGGGCGCCATACACAAATATGAAATGCCAAAGGAACCTGGTCCAGAGTAAATTTATGAACACAACTCCTGAGAAAGATTTAAATGATATGGACCTTATGACTCTCCCTGAAAGGCAGTTCAAAATAAAAATCATTAACATGCTCATGGAGGTACGGAAAGATATTCAAGACCTCAGGAATGAATTCAGGTAAGAGATCCAATCATTGAAGAACACAATGGACGGTATTAAAAGCGGATTAGATATGGTGGAGGAGACAATAAATGAAATAGGAACTAGAGAAGAGGAATACAAAGAAGCTGAGGCACAGAGAGAAAAAAAGATCTCTAAGAATGAAAGAATATTGAGAGAACGGTGTGACCAAGCCAAACGGAACAATATTCGTATTATAGGGATACCAGAGGAAGAAGAGAGAGAAAAAGGGATAGAAAGCGTCTTTGAGGAGGTGATTGCTGAAAACGTCCCCAATCTGGGGAAGGAGTTAGTCTCTCAGGCCATGGAGATGCGCAGATTTCCCAACACAAGGGACCCAAGAAAGAAAACAGCAAGACATATAGTAATTAAAATGGCAAAGATGAAGGATAAGGACAGACTATTAAAAGCAGCCAGAGAGAGAAATAGGATCACATACAAAGGAAAAGCCATCAGGCCATCATCAGTCTCTCAGCAGAAACCTTACAGGCCAGAAGGGAGTGGCATGATGTATTTAATGCAATGAAGCAGAAGGGCCTCAAACAAAGAATAATTTATTCAGCAAGGTTATCATTTAAATTTGAGGGGAGATTAAACAATTTCCAGAGAAGCAAAAGCTGAGATGATTTACCTCCCACAAACCATCTCTACAGAGTATTTTGGAGGGACTGCTATAGATGGAAGTGTTCCTACAGTTTCATAGCTGTCACTAGAGGTAACAAAAACACAGTAAAGAAGGTAGAACAGTTAATTACTAAGCAAATTCAATATTAAATAAACTATCTCCAAAGTAAATCAAGGGATAGACAAAGAGTATAGAATATGATACCTAACACATAAAGAATGGAATAGAAAAAAAGGAGGAAACAAACAAACAAACAAAGAACCTTTAGATTGTGTTTGTAAAACCATATTAAGTTAGTTGTTAGACTTTTAGATAGAAGGAAAGGTAACCTTGAACCTTCGGTAACCACGAATCTGAAGCCTGCAATGCCAATACGTACATACCTATCCATAATCACCCTAAATGTAAATGGACTGAATGCACCAGTCAAAAGACATAGAGTCACTGAATGGATGAAAAAACAAGACCCATCTATATGCTGCCATCAAGAGACTCACTTTAAACCCAAAAACATACACACACTAAAAGTGAAGGGATGGAAAAAGATATTTCCTGCAAACAACAAGGAGAAAAAAGCAGGTGTCGCAGTACTTGTGTCAGACAAAATAGACTTCAAAACGAAGAAGTAGCAAGAGATAAAGAAGGACATTACATAATGATAAAGGGGTGAGTCCATCAAGAAGATATAACCATTATCAAAATATATGCACCCAACACAGGAGCGCCGGCATATGTGAAACAAATACTAACAGAATTAAAGGAGGAAATAGACAGCAATGCATTCATTTTAGGAGACTTCAACACACCACTCACTACAAAGGACAGATCACCCAGACAGAGGATAAGAAAAGACACAGAGGCACTGAACAAAACACTAGAACAGATGGACCTAACAGATATCTACAGAACTCTGCACCCAAAAGCAGCAGGATACACATTTTTCTCAGATGCACATGGAACATTTTCCAGAATAGACCACATACTAGGCCACAAAAAGAACCTCAGTAAATTCAAAAATATTGAAATCATACCAACCAACTTCTCAGATCAGAAAGGTATAAAACTAGAAGTCAATTTTAGAAAGAAATGAAAAAGGCTCACAAATACATGGAGATTAAACACCATTCTCCTAACTAATCAATGGGTTAACGACCAAATCAGAACAGAAATGAAAGAATACATGGAGACTAATGATAAAAACAACACAAAGCCACAACTTCTGTGGGACGCAGCAAAGGCACTTCTAAGAGGAAAGTATATTGCAATCCAGGTGTATTTAAAGAAGGAAGAACATTTCCAAATGAATAGTCTAAAGACACAATTACTGAAATTGGAAAAAGAAGAACAAATGAGGCCGAAAGTCACCAGAAGGAGGGACATAATAAAGATCAGGGAAGAAATAAATAAAATTGAGAAGAATTAAACAAAAGAAAAAATCAATGAAACCAAGAGTTGGTTCTTTGAAAAAATAAACAAAATAGGTAAAACACTAGCGAGAGTCATTAAGAGAAAAAGAGAATCTAACACATAAACAGAATCAGAAATAAGAAAGGAAAAATAACGACGGACCCCACAGAAATACAAAGAATTATAAGAGAATATTATGAGAATCTATATGCTAACAAGCTGGAAAACATAGAAGAAATGGACAACTTCTTAGAAAAATACAACCTTCCAAGATTGACCAAGCAACAGAAAAATTAAACAAACCAATCACGAGCAATGAAATTGAATCAGTAATCAAAAAACTACCCAAGAACAAATCCCCCGGACCAGATGGATTCACCTCTGAATTCTACCAGACATATAGAGAAGAAATAACACCCATTCTCCTTAAAGTTTTTCAAAAAATAGAAGAGGAGGGAATACTTCCAAACTCATTCTATGAAGCCAACATCACTCTAATACCAAAACCTGGCAAAGACCTCACCAAAAAATGAAATTACAGACCAATATCCCTGATGAACGTAGATGCAAAAATACTCAACAAAATATTAGCAAACCGAATCCAAAAATACATCAAGAGGACCATACACCATGATCAAGTGCGATTCATCCCAGGGATGCAAGGATGGTACAACATTCGAAAATCCATCAACATCATCCACCACATCAACAAAAAGAAGAAAAAAAACCACATGATCATCTCCATAGATGCTGAAAAATCATCTGACAAAATTCAGCATCCATTCATGATTAAAACTCTCAAGAAAATGGGTATAGACTGCAAGTACCTCAACATTATAAAGGCCATATATGACAAACCCACAGCTAACATCATACTTAACAGCGAGACGCTGAAAGCTTTTCATCTAAGATCAGGAAAAGACAGGGATGCCCACTCTCTCCACTGTTATTCAACATAGTACTGGAGGTCCTAGCCATGGCAATCAGACAAAACAAAGATATACAAGGCATCCAGATTGGTAAGAGGAAGTCAAATTGTCACTATTTGCAGATGACAAGATATTGTACATAAAAACCCTAAAGAATCCACTCCAAAACTACTAGAACTAATATCTGAATTCAGCAAAGTTGCAGGATACAAAATTAACACACAGAAATCTGTTGCTCTCCTATACACTAACGATGAACTAACAGAAAGAGAAATCAGAAAAAGAATTCCATTCACAATTGCATCCAAAAGAATAAAATACCTAGGAATACACCTAACGAAGGAATTGAAAGACCTGGAATCTGAAAACTACAAGACACTCCTACGAGAAATTAAAGAGGACACTAACAAATGGAAATGCATCCCATGCTCTTGGCTAGGAAGAGTAAATATTGTCAAAATGGCTATACTACCTAAAGCAATCTACAGATTCAACGCAAGCCCTATCAAACTACCAACAGCTTTCTTCAATGAACTGGAACAAATAATTGTAAAATTCATTTGGAACCACAAAAGACCCCGAATAGCCAAAGCAATCCTGAAAAGGAGGAATAAAACAGGGGGAATTACACTCCTTGACCTCAAGCTCTACTACAAAGCCACAGTAATCAAGACAATTTGGTATTGGCACAAAAACAGAACCACAGACCAGTGGAACAGAATAGAAAATCCAAACATTAACCCAAACATATACAGTCAATTAATATTTGATAAAGGAGTCTTGGATATGTAATGGGGAGATGACAGCCTCTTCAGCAGCTGGTGTTGGAAAAACTGGACAGCTACATGTAAGAGAATGAAACTGGACTACAGTCTAACCCCATGCACAAAGGTAAACTCAAGATGGATCAAAGACCTGAATGTAAGTCATGAAACCATAAAACTCTTAGAAAAAAACCATAGGCAAAAATCTATTGGACATAAACATGAGTGACTTCTTCATGAACATATCTCCCTGGGCCAGGGAAACAAAAGCAAAAATGAACATGTGGAACTATATCAAGCTGGAAAGCTTCTGTACAGCAAAGGACACCATCAGTAGAACAAAAAGACATCCTACAGTATGGGAGAATATATTCATAAATGACATATCCGATAAGGGGTTGACATCCAAAATATATAAAGAACTCACGCACCTTAACAAACAAAAAGCAAATAATCCAATTAAGAAATGGGCAGAGGACATGAATAGATACTTCTCCAAAGAAGAAATTCAGATGGCCAACAAGCACATGAAAAGATGCTCCACATCGCCAATCATCAGAGAAATGCAGATTAAAACCATAATGAGATATCACCTCACAGCAGTGAGGATGGGCAACATCCAAAACACAAACAAAACAAATGTTGATGAGGATGTGGAGAAAAGGGAACCCTCCTACACTGCTGGTGGGAATGCAAATTAGTTCAACCATTGTGGAAAGCAGTATGGAGGTTTCTCAAAAAACTCAAAATAGAAATACCATTTGACCCAGGAATTCCACTCCTAGGAATTTACCCTAAGAATACAGCAGCCTAGTTTGAAAAAGACAGATGCACCCCTATGCTTATTGCAGCACTATTTACAATAGCCAAGAAATGGAAGCAACCTAAGTGTCCATCAGTAGATGAATGGATAAAGAAGAGGTGGTACATATACACAATGGAATATTATTCAGCCATAAGAAGAAAACAAATCTTACCATTTGCAACAACATGGATGGAGCTAGAGGGTATTAGGCTCAGTGAAATAAGCCAAGCTGAAAAAGACAAGTATCAAATGATTTCACTCATGTGTGCAGTACAAGAACAAAGAAAAAAACTGAAGGAAAAAAACAGCAGCAGACTCACAGAACCCAAGAACGGACTAATAGTTACCAAAGGGAAAGGGACTGGGGAAGATGGGTGGGAAGGCAGGGATAAGAGGGAAAAAGGAGCATTATCATTAGCAGATATAATGTTGGGGGGTGCATGGGGAGGGCTGTACAACTCAGAGAAGACAAGTAGTGACTCTATAGCATCACACTACACTGATGGACAGTGACTGTAATGGGGTTGGTGGGCGGAACTTGATGAAGGGGGTAGTTTAATAATCATAATATTGCACATGTAATTGTAGATTAATGATCCAAAATAAATTATTTAAAAAAAGAATACTTAGGAGAAGCTAATAAAAGAATAAGTGATTAAAAAAAGAAAAAATAATAAAGATGTGCAACTGATAAGTTAAGAGAAGAGAGAAAAGGAAATAATATAAAATGCTCAATTAAAACCGGAGAAGTCAAAAGAAGAGTGGAAGACAAAGAAGAAAAAAAAGAAAAATAATAGGACAACAAATAAGAAACAATAATAAAGATGGTAGATATTAATCAAACTATATCAATAATCATTTAAACATCAGTGAAATGACACAGATAGTAAGAGCGTACAAAAAATAAGGTTCAACAATATGTTTTATATAAGAAACCCACCTTAAATATAAAGACAAAGATAAATTAAAAGTAAAGCAATGAAAAAAATATATGTTGCTAGAATTAATCAAAAAAAGCTGTAGTAGTTACATGTATTTCATATAAATCAGATCTCTCAGCAAGTAAAATTAACATGGATAATTAATATCTAAGCTGATATATGTACACATACATACACTTATACATACAAACATATACACACATTTTCATATTGATATTTATTTATGTGGAATTAAATATCAAGATGGCAAGTGATATAATTTTAAAAATTGATTAATAGCTATTTTATTGCAAAAGTATCTTAAAAAGTTATGTGAAAATATGTTTTGGATTAAAAAGTGACCATTTAAATTATAACCAGCTTTTCCTGAAGCTAAGGAAATTTTAAATTAGAATTTTAATTTGTAACATATAACATCAAAGAATATTTTATCTGGCTTATGATAGGTACTAATGAAAGTAAAAAGATGATGGTGTAATGACACATTTAATTTTTCTCCCAGCAAATATAAAAATAGAGCAAACAAAAAATAACCAAGAATTCTTCCTAAATAGGAAAAATATTCAAACTAACTTAGAGCAAGAAAGAAATTTCAACCAGCGAAATTATATTTAACCTAGGAGAGTTTCCACCAGTGGTTAGAAATCAGAAAATATTTTTCCTTAAAGAAATGTACAAAGAGGTTCTATGCACAGTAAAGAACACATTTAACACCTTCTAAATGAAAATATAACCTTTATTTCTGAAGTATGAATTTTCCACCTTACAAGCAAAGAAGAGATCATATTAATAAAACAAAAATATACATGAATAATGGATAAATAATGGGTAGATAGATGATGGGTGGATGGTCAAGAACCAGTGCAGCAGTTCTGCATCATCAGATTCCCCAGAAGAAATGTTCAGTCATTGTCCTTTGTCACTTGCTATCCTGGCTTCTACTGTTGAAAATCTCTGTATTCAAGGAATCAGGGCCCATACTCAACTCTGGAAATTTTTTTCTTTTCTCTGCTTTTCTTTTCTTCTGCCTCTACTACTCAAGGTCTTTTTCCCATGAATATTATTTATGAGTTAATTCTATTGTCTAATACAAATATCATCAGTTTCTCTAGTGTATCATTTGTCCTGGCACTAAACCAGATGATTAAGTTTTAGATAAAATCCTTTTTTCTCCTTTAAGCTTTATTTCTTTGCCATTGTGCCCCTATTCTGAGTGTGGTAGGGTTCCCCCATTCTCTGCACCCTTGCCAGATTTGTTGTTTCTTGTTTTTTGGATGTTGGCCATCCTAACTGGTGTGAGGTCAAGACAGTACAGCATGGAGAAGACAAGTAATGACTCTATAGCATCTTGCTATACTGACAGACAGTGACTGCAGTAGAGGGGGAGAGGACTTGATAATATGGGTGAATGTTGAAGCCACAGTGTTGTTTATGCAAAACCTTCACAAGATTATATATCAATGATACTTAAAGAAAAAAATATATAATGTGGGAAACAAAATCTATACAAAAATTCTAGAAGAAAAACAGACATGTTTTTAGGTAGTAAAGGATTTTATGAGATTTAAATGGGAGGAAATGCTTAGCTCTGTACAAATAAGATGACACACTTTTAAAGAGCTCACAAGACTGAAAAATCCTGACTACACTTATAACCTTGGCCTCATCTACTTGGATGCCTATAGAAATACAGTAAAAAGGTGGAAAGTCATCAGTACAGATCCTTACTTGGGCAGATCAAGTAAAGATAACAGGAAAATGTAGGAGTATAGCAGATGAAGGCTGGAAAAGAATCAATCTATGACCAGAGTTACTTAACACTGTTTTATTTTAATGGTTTTATTTTTTAAATCCATACAGGAGGACTGAAGGTGCCTAAAAATTACATTACAGAAAATGTGTAAATTATTTTTATGCTCTTGTTGGCAGTCATGAGCACTTCAAAACATGTTAATATTGCACCTGTCATTCTTGAGCAACCTATTTTGAACTAAAAAAAGACTGAGCATATAAGCATTTATTGGAAAATAGTGCAATAAGGAAAAGTATAATGGGTGTAGGAAAGAACTGACTCACTTTCAGCAAGCAGAAACTACCCCTTGCACATGCTCGAACTTGCTACATGCAGAGGTTGGTCAAAAAGTCATGTGTTTTTCCAGGGCTGGAGTCCAATTAGCTTTACAGAACATAACACAAAGCAACATTCTTGGTGAAAGGTTCATATGAATATTTGGTAACCAGTTCCTAAATCTATGTTTTTCAAGACCCGTTAGTAGATTATGAAGTCTGTAAAAATAGTGGATTTCAACCAGCACTTTTCAAAAAGTAAAGTAAAACAAAAGTAAAGAGAATATAAATGGCCTGCATTTTAATTTATCAATCAAAATACAAGCATGTACTATTTGTGAAAGTTTAACATAATCTTGTTATGGATGATACATTAAGTTACAGTCTATCCCATTCTGCACACACCCAGGTGCATCCTCATGTGCGTGCTTCTCTGCTAGGCTCCCAGTGTGAAATGCATTTCCTATTGTGGATCACTAATAATACTTTGATACTGAGAATATCCACTCCTATATGGATGGATCCTAACTTGATTAAGGATAAAAGTACTTGATCAAGTGCATATATGTGTGGTGTGTGTGTGCACATGTGTGTAAGGACTTGTGAACTTGCACAGGAGCAAATATACAAAAACCACCATCTACATCATATTGTGAGCTAGGTGGGAGTCTGGAGAAAATAGAGCATTATGTTGTACACTGAAGGACCTCTTGGTTCTGCAGCTACTTTGGAATAAATGTTTTATCTGGCTAGACTATTATCTTTGAACTGTAAAAATGTTGAAAGCAAATTCTAACAGTTTATATATTCTATCATTGTTACAATATGTGCTGTAGGATACTTAATGATCATATTCAATTGCTCAGCCTTCTTATAGACACTTTGCAGGGAGTTGTACATGGTCCTACAGTGTTCTCTCCCCTTTTATATGCTTTTATCTAAGCAGGCCAAAATGAAGCCCTTGCTTTGGTTTTGTAAAGTACTGTGGAGATGAACTTATTTTTTCAGTTATGTTAGAAATAGCCCAAATCCACTAAGATCCTTTCTATTATTGGCATTGGGAGCTTTTATCAAAATTCTAAAATCCTCCTCTGAGGCACCCATTGCTTTACTGACAATGCATACCCACTGGTCTTGGATCAGTTAGGTAGGTGAGTTTGACTTGGGTCCCAGAAAAGGCAAACCATGAACCTTGGAAGACAAGTTGTAGGTGGGGTTAAGAACAAACCTTTAGTACAACAAAATGATTAAGAATATGGATTTGAAGGTTGTTTACAACTTGACAACCTTCTAGCTTGGTGACTTGGGCAGACTAGTATCTCTGTGCCTACACACACACACCCACACACACGTATATGAAGTGAATATATATATTCACCACCTACATACACATATGCACATACACACACACTCTTAGATAGAGTAGTATCTAGCACAAATACTAAGCACTTATAAATATAGGTTATCATTGTTATTGGCTAGGAAAGAGTGTAACTAGAAATTGGAAATGTCTAATATTAAACCCCGCCACAGCCTTTAATATTTCAGTTTTTCACTAATTTTAATATGAAGACATAAATTTGAATTCAGTTAATGTAAATACTGCTTCCTATTATTGATATAAACACAAAAGACCATGAAGATAAATACTTGCATCACCAATTACATTCAAGAAATATGAACCCTCCAAAACTTTTGAGCTACTTACAGTGACTTGGGCCAAAGACCTGCCCTGTCATAATAAAACATCATAGTTGAGTATTCCTCTCTGCTAGATATTGTTATCAAAGTTTTTCAATCTATAATCTCTCTTTATAAAATCTATACTATAGATAATTTATCATTATTTTAGAGATGGATACTTTTCATGTAGAACTTAAAATTTTGATTTCAGTTTGTCCTCATAACAACTTAAGAAGTGGCTATTAGGACCCCAGTTTAGAGATAAGACTAAGTGTTGAGGCCATGGACAATAAGTAAATCAGCCAAACTTGGATTCTAATCTGTCTCTGGTTCTGGGCCTTCCTGCTTTCTATTTTTCCACATCACATCATATTCAAAGTTGCTTCTCCTCAATTAGGGCATAGATTCTTGTCTCCCGTATGACAGGAATAGGATCTCCTGACCTTTGAAGGTTTCTGTATGCAACAGAGCCTGAAGTCTATGCTGAAAGAGTTGACCAAAAGGTCAGTTCAAGCAGAGAGAAGAAGGCTATTTCTCTAAGCAAGTAGATGGAGTACAGACTCTAAGAAGTCAGGTAAAGATGTATTAAGGGAAAAATAGCCAGGATTTGGGGCAGCAGAGTGGGGTGCTGCACTGCACAACTCCAGGATATGTTATCCACAAAGTAATTTATGAATCTTTATTTGGGAAGGGTGTAACCTACAAGGGCATATGTGATCACTTTGAAGCAGAGGTCCTCCCAGAACTACTCATGGGTCTCCATGTAACTCAGACTCCTGATTGATTAAGTAAAGGACAGAGTACCTGGTACTGCTTCATTGCTTTGTTCACAGTAGCATAGCTAACTGATTTGAACAATAATTCTAACAGCAAACATATGTATTATGCTTATGACTTGCTGGGCACTGTTCTAAGAAGCTATTATGTTTATGTATCTGAACACATTAAAACTTAACAAAAAGCCCTATGAACATAATATCACTGTATCACACCCTTTTACAGATGGGACAATTGAGATATAGAAAGTTTTAAGCAAAGTCACACAGATGTGGAATTTGGATCCAGGCCCTCCCACTCCAGAATCTTGCCTCCACTGGAGCACAGTCAGCTGTAAGCAAGCCTGTCCCACCATAAAGGTGAGAGATTCCACTCCACTTTCAGGTGGGTAAGCAAAGATAGAAGTCCTTCTCCTGTGGGGCATGTAGAAATAAAACATCCTCAGACATCCTGAACATTGCTAATGCACAGACCCTTCAACTAGGGAAAAATGCAGGAAACTACAGAGAAACAGTTTTCATTACACCAAAATGTTAACACTTAGAGTATCAATTAAACAATAAACACTCTAACACTCTCTCAGACAGCTGAATACCTCCTATTTGGTCCAAATATAATGATCCCACAAGCTTAATTATCTTCTGAATTTTAATTTGGCTGGGACAAAGATTCAAGCCTCATAAACTTTGATTGGTCCCATTTGCCAGTAAGCGTAACTGCATGCACAAGGAGGACACAGGTAGCACAGAGCAGGTAAGCAGTGACCATCCTGGCAAGTTGCTAACAAGAAAACTGGGCTCACAAGCACACGCAAAGCAAGAAACCACATCTAGAACTCAGTATTTGCTAGGACAGCTGTGCCTTTGTCCAGCATGGTGGTGAAGTGGTGAGTTCCCAATAAATTGTTAAAATGCCAGCTGAGGACAAGACTGTATGATTATATATTTAACATAATATATTCTTGAGGTGTTTAAAGAGTTTATTGTCTTATTTTTATTTTTTATGTCAACTACATGAAACACCATGCCTGATTTTATTAATAAAAGTATAAAAATGAGCGAAAGTAATCTAAGCTATTAGAAGACAGAATAGTGATTATTCCCTGGAAGCACAAGGGGGACTTCTGGAGTTTGGTTTTTTCAGAAGTTTTTGGTTCTTCAGTTATGTTCAGGTTCCTGATGCACATGTTCAGTTTCTGGAAATTTACCAAGCTATACACTGATGGAATATGTGCTTATCCCTTCAAATATATTTTAAGAAAAAAATAAATTGCATCACTCACTATAAAAGGATAAAAGAATAAATTCAGATTAGTACAGACGGATGTTTCACTTGTAATGAAATTACTTGCTCAACAAATTTCTGTTGATGACAATGGTAACCACTTCCACCCTGTAAAATGAGAGAGCGGCCGTTCACCTGAGCCTTGGAACTATTTACTGGAACATTTTAAGTCAAGAAAAAGGAATTTTAAAGTGAAATAAATTTAAATGGAAATATAAATTGCTAAAAAACATAAGAAAAAATTTTCACCTCACCAGTAAATAAAAAATGCAAATTAAGGGATAAACCTACCTATTAAATTAATAAAACTTTTGAAATACTAGTAAATTACTTAGTGGTATTAGAAGTGAATTAACCAGATAATTCTTATATACTGCAGATTGGACTTTAAATTGGTACAGTTTTTATTTTTTGTAAAAAACAGTGACACTATATATTAAGTTCCTTAAAAATATCTATTTTATAACAATCTCAAATAAAATATTAGAAGATCATGTACAGATGAATATTAAAACTAATGCATTATAAGGGGCACAAAAATCTCAATCATAATATAAGCTGGTCATGGGGATAGAAGTGCAGCTTGGAGAACAGAGACAATGGTTCTGAAACATCTTGCTACGATGACAGATAGGAACTGTGCTAGTTGGGGTGAGGATTTAATAATGTGTGTTACTGTTGAATCACTGTGTTATATATGTAAAACCAATAGGATATCGTATATTAGCTATACTTCAATAAAAACATAAAAAATATATATATATATAAAGCACTGAATACTGGACTGATTTTAAGTGTTCAATAAACAGTAGCTATCTTTAAAAAAAGCAAACAAAAAAAAACTAATGCATCAGAGCCATAAAATACTGATATATCCACTCAGTGCTATGACAGTCTGCAGAAGATATTTAGAAATTATTGAGTATTTTGTTGGTAAAGAGATTTTTTTTTTAATGGCATCTCAATGGATGCTCAGAGACTATTGGATAAAGTTAAACACTTATTGCAAATTATTCTTAAAAGCCTAGAAATGGATAGATATCCTCTTAATAGTATTAGAAAAAGTGTTTTATGTGAAGCCAAGAGCAAAAATGATATTTAATGATGAAATACTAGAGATGTATGCTAGGTATTGTCTCTCCATCAGTTCTGCCCCCTTCTTTTGGTGATGGGACCCACAAAGTTTTAGTTACATAGAAGAAGAAAAGCAGAAACTAAATTAGACTTATATATAATATGACTATAGAACTTGATAACAGAGTAACTCTGAGAATCATCAAATTACTTCAAGAACTCTTATCAAGAGGACTATTACTAAGAGAATTAGTAAAATCATTTAATAAGATAGATACTAACAGGGCTTTATACTGGAATCTATAGATTTCTAACAGATCAGTGTAATTTTCAAAAACAATGGTAGGAAAATAAAGTTAAATGACTAGGAAACTATATATATCTAAATGAAGAAAGAAAAACTTTATTTAGGAATATAAAATTGTATACGTGCATGTTCCTGAATGAAAAGGCTAAATAATGTTAACATCAATTACCTACAAATGAAACAGATTCCTCATCATTCTAACCTAAATTCCATCAATTAAAATTACAATGGATTTTTTAATCGTCAGAAATGTTCCTAAATTAATATGGGATAACAAATGTGAAAAATTGCTTATACAGCTTTTAAAAGGGAGGAAATAAAATAGATATATCCCTACCAAATATTAAATTGCAACAACTCTTTAATACTGATATAGGAAAGATTGGCAAAGCAGCAGAATCAAACAGAAAGTCCTAAAGTGAATAAAAGTCCCAGGAAACCTGGTATAATTTGATATATATTAAATATGGTACTACAAATCTGTTAGAGGACACTACCTATGAGTATGATTACCTATTTCTTATCGATATCTAAAATCACACCATACATTAAGGATAATAACACTTCATCTGCCACTTACATAGAAAATATCCTTTCCTAATTAATCACATTCATTTTAAACAAAATGATGTGTTTTTGATGTACAATTTAAACAATTATTTTCTAATCTATTAATCATTTCCCTGATAGAATATCCTTTTCATTGTTCTTTTGAGAGTGTGTAACCCATATGTGAACCTGTAATTTTGTTCAGAAATATTGTCCATTTTTTACAAACCTGTCATTTTTTTGTCTCTTCCTTCCATCCTCCCACCCTTCCTTTTTTCCTTCCTTCTTTCTTTATTCTGTGAATCTACTTACAAAAGTATTAGATGTTGTTTTGAAAAACATTTATATCTCTAGACATTTTTTCACTTAAAGAAAAGGTAGGGCAGCTATATTAATGCTGGGAAGGCTGGAATCCAGGATTTTATTTTTTAAGGAAGATAAAATTCTTTGGGCTTAATTCTGACAGTAAGAATATTACATGGTCTACACTTCTACTCCCTTTCTGGACCTGAAAAGTTCTGTTAATCCCTACTTCTTTACACTCTACCAGTTTTCTGTAATACCTTTTTGCTGAAATTTCTTAAACCTATCAAACACTTTTCTTCTGTACCTTAAACCTCTGCATCTGTGCTAGTTCTTACACCTCATAACATAAATATTCTTGGTCTCTCTTACTGTAAAACAAACTAACAACAAAAACACTTCCACCCATAGTCCAATCATTCTCTTTCTGCAACTGAGACCCCTTTTCTCTGATCCCCTTCAAAGCTAATTTTCTTGAGAAAACTATTTTTATCAGCAGTTACAAATCTGAGTTATCAGAATCACCCAGAATTGTTATGTATGTGTTTCCATATTTGTGTTTCTATTCTCCCTCCAAATAACTGAAACAGAATTTTCTAATTTTCTATGGATCTAGAAATCTACAGGCATATGTGGCACATGGATAATATTAACTCTGTGGGAAATAGAGGATTCACTGGTAACTGGAAATGTAACAAATTTCTTTAAAGATCTGAGCTGATCAGGGTTTAGCAAGGCAAAAGGGTAGAAAATCCAATAACAGTGGTTCAACTTGAGTACACATGAGAATCATGTGGAAGGCTTGCTAAAAACCAAACCAAACAAAAAACAGATCACTGATCAGTAAGTCTTGGAAGTAAGCTAGATTTTGCATTTCTAGTAAGTTCCCAAAGTATGATGAACCTGCTGAACTGGGGAACACACTCTGAGAACCACTGTTCTAGAGTGAAGAACAGCATATGAGACAATCTGGAAGCTACAAGGGGTTTTGGCCTGTTTTGAGGAATCACTATAGACTCAGGATTGTTAGACAGGAGAAGTAAAAGGATAAATAAGTGATAAAACATAAGGTTGCAGAATAAAGAAGAGGTCAAGTCTTGCAAGGTATAATGGTGAGCGTTTAACTTTAGAGTTTATATGAAGAGCAATGAGAAGATACTGAAAGTTTTAAGCAATAAGCTGATAAATATTTTAAAAGATCACTTTGGCTACAATGTGAAGAATGAAGAAAGGGATACAAAAAATTATTTATGAAACTGCCATAACCCATGTGAAGATAATAGAACCTGAGCTACAACACTGATGGCAAGAAATGAAAGTTTGGGCAGCTTAGAAGATTTATAAGAGGAAAATCAACAAGATTCAGTGACTGATTTGATTTCCAATTTGAAATGCACTGACTGCCAACATGACCAGAGACTGCAGCCCCACAATAAATCAGGTTGCTGTCCTAGAATAATCAGTTAAATTGTTACTCATGTCTAGAAAATGAATGACAATAGATAAAAATGCAGCCATTTTTGTATTTGTCTCTATTCCCAGCATGATTTAACCAACATGTGAGTGGAAAAAATCAACTAAATACATCCTTTGTGGACATAATTAGATCCTGAATGCCCTTTGAGAACCTCACTTTCCATATGCATGGATAACATTCTCTGTGCAATTTCAAGGGATTCAGAGGATCCCTGATGCCTCTCTTTGGAAACCTCCCTTCACATAACATTGGCTCCATATTAATAATTATTGAACCAAGATTATAGATTTAGAATCTCAACATGTATCTAGTGAGTGGTTTAAAGGTACTGAGCCCCCCAAAAAACAGTGAATATCTTAAATTCTTGACCCTTTGAATAGTGATAATAATACCTAAACTGGGTATGTTGTGAGGATTAATTTATGTTTATGAAAGCCACTTTTTAACTTTAACTGCTCTAAAAATGCAGCTTATTGTTTTTGTCATAAAGGGTAATTAAGGGAAACTCTATGCCTGGAAAGACTATGAGATATTCAACTGGGTTATTCAAAGAAGCTGAGGAAACTGATTAAGAAAGTTGGAGAATAGGTGAAGTAAACCCAGGTTGGACTCAGGTCAGCACTGCACTGTCCTGCCTCCTACATTATCATTTAAACTTTAGTTGTTTGTTGGACACATGCTAGAATGAGGAACCATAAATATTCAGTATCCCTTCATGTATAAATTGAAAACTGCTTTTTCTTCATGGTTGAACAGTAGAAAATAACACTTCAACAGAAACATCATTTTGTTGCCCTTTGTTTTTTAATGCCTCCCTATTCTTGTTTCATTAATTACTACTGCTTCCTGGAGTACTTATTAAGTAAGCAATACATTTTCACTCCATCCTAAAAGTAAAATGGAGTTGCAAAATGGTTGCTATATAGTCTGTAGGAAAACCTAATTGATCTAGACAGGACTCATAGTTATATTGTTGGCAAATAGATTGTTACCTGCCATCAAGGTTACCAATTCCTGCTAGAGGCAACTTCCTTAAGGTTGATATGCAAAAAATTTCATTTCCATCTTTCATTTTAACCTCACCATGTTCTCTCCCAATTCCCCCTTAATGGAATTTGAAAGCAAGTTTAATTTTTAATAGGACTGTAAAATTGTTAAAGCAAAGAACAAATGGCTGATCATGAAGCAAGTTTCCCATCAAATCTACCAATGCTTCATAATTCCACCTGCTGTTTCTAGGCAATTTTTATTACAGACCACCAAAGGAATGTTAAGATGACATATAAAGGTAACTTGTGGTTCAATAACTTAACCAGTTATGTCATGTGTATTAAAATAATTTGTCAACAAAACAAGTTATATTTTCTGCTTTTAAATCCCCTTGAAATAGTTGGTTGACAAGAAAACTAATTATAAAGTAGCCACTCAGTAAAATCAGTATTAGCATAGTAAACAGCAATGAGATCTAGAATTTTTCTGAAAATTTTGGATTCAAGGACAAAGGGGGACAGAAATGGTGTGAAGACCACCAGAAGACTACCTTGAAAATGAGATCAAAAGACCTATTTGTATTATTGAGGTCCCACCCAAAGGAAAAAAAACTCAGACAAGGGAAAAAAATAACTTTGTTCCTTCATTGTGATCTAAAACATGCATTGTATAATGCCTATTCTTTTAAATTTATTTAAGGTGTGTTTCATGGACTACAGTATCTATCTTGGTGAATGTTCCATATGAGCTTGAGAAAAATGGGTAGTCTACTGTTTCTGGATGAAATACTTTATATGTACCTTTACATTTATATTCATTAATGATATTCTTGAGTTCAACTATGCACTTACTTATTTTCTGCCTGCCAGGTCTGTTATTTATAAAGTGATGTTGAAATTCCAAGTATAATAATGAATTCATCTACTTCACCTTGCAGTTCTGTCAGTTGCTTTATATATTTTGATAGTCTATTAGGTGTATATACATTTTTGACAGTCTGTTAGGTGTATATACATTAAGACTGTTATATCTATTTGGAGAATTGACTTGTTTGTCAGTATATAATGTCCTTCCTTACCCCAGATAATTTCCTTTGCTTTAAAAGTCACTGTCTGGGACCCCACAGAAATACAAAGAATCATAAGAGAATATTATGAGACTCTATATGCTAACAAGCTGGAAAACATAGAAGAAATGGACAACTTCTTAGAAAAATACAACCTTCCAAGACTGACCAAGCAAGAAACAGAAAAACTAAACAGACCAATCACCAGTGACGAAATCGAATTGGTAATCAAAAAACTACCCAAGAACAAAACCCCTGGGCCTGATGGATTCACCTCTGAATTCTACCAGACATAAAGAGAAGAAATAACACCGATTCTCCTTAAAGTTTTCCAAAAAATAGAAGAGGAGGGAATACTTCCAAACTCATTCTATGAAGCCAGCATCACTCTAATACCAAAACCGGGCAAAGACCTCACCAAAAAAGAAAATTACAGACCAATATCCCTGATGAACGTAGATGCAAAAATACTCAACAAAATATTAGCAAACCGAATTCAAAAATACATCAAGAGGATCATACACCATGATCAAGTGGGATTCATCCCAGGGATGCAAGGATGGTACAACATTCGAAAATCCATCAACATCATCCACCACATCAACAAAAAGAAGAACAAAAACCACATGATCATCTCCATAGATGCTGAAAAAGCATTTGACAAAATTCAGCATCCATTCCTGATTAAAACTCTCAACAAAATGGGTATAGAGGGCAAGTACCTCAACATCATAAAAGCTATATATGACAAACCCACAGCTAACATCATACTTAACGGCGAGACGCTGAAAGCTTTTCATCTAAGATCGGAACAAGACAAGGATGCCCACTCTCTCCACTGTTATTCAACATAGTACTGGAGGTCTTAGCCACAGCAATCAGACAAAACAAAGACATACAAGGCATCCAGATTGGTAAAGAAGAAGTCAAATTGTCACTATTTGCAGATGACATGATACTGTACATAAAAAACCCTAAAGATTCCATTCCAAAACTACTAGAACTAATATCTGAATTCAGCAAAGTTGCAGGATACAAAATTAACACACAGAAATCTGTTGCTTTCCTATACACTAATGATGAACTAACAGAAAGAGAAATCAGAAAAACAATTCCATTCACAATTGCATCAAAAAGAATAAAATACCTAGGAATAAACCTAACGAAGGAAGTGAAAGACCTGTACTCTGAAAACTACAAGACACTCCTAAGAGAAATTAAAGAGGACACTAACAAATGGAAATGCATCCCATGCTCTTGGCTAGGAAGAATAAATATTGTCAAAATGGCTATACTACCTAAAGCAATCTACAGATTCAATGCAATCCCTATCAAACTACCAACAGCTTTCTTCAATGAACTGGAACAAATAATTCTAAAATTCATATGGAACCACAAAAGACCCCGAATAGCCAAAGCAATCCTGAGAAGGAGGAATAAAACAGGGGGAATTACACTCCCTGACTTCAAGCTCTACTACAAAGCCACAGTAATCAAGACAATTTGGTATTGGCACAAAAACAGACCCACAGACCAGTGGAACAGAATAGAAAATCCAAACATTAACCCAAACATATACAGTCAATTAATATTTGATAAAAGTGCCTTGGATATACAATGGGGAGATGACAGCCTCTTCAGCAGCTGGTGTTGGAAAAACTGGACAGCTACATGTAAGAGAATGAAACTGGACTACTGTCTAGCCCCATACACAAAGGTAAACTCAAGGTGGATCAAAGACCTGAATGTAAGTCATGAAACCATAAAACTCTTAGAAAAAAACATAGGCAAAAATCTCTTGGACATAAACATGAGCAACTTCTTCATGAACATATCTCCCCGGGCAAGGGAAACAAAAGCAAAAATGAACAAGTGGGACTATATCAAGCTGAAAAGCTTCTGTACAGCAAAGGACACCATCAGTAGAACAAAAAGACATCCTACAGTATGGGAGAATATATTCATAAAAAACGTATCTGATAAAGGGTTGACATCCAAAATATATAAAGAACTCATGCACCTTAACAAACAGAAAGCAAATAATCCAATTAAGAAATGGGCAGAGGACATGAATAGACACTTCTCCAAAGAAGAAATTCACATGGCCAACAGGCACATGAAAAGATGCTCCACATCGCTAATCATCAGAGAAATGCAGATTAAAACCACAATGAGATATCACCTCACACCAGTGAGGATGGCCAACATCCAAAACACAAACAACAACAAATGTTGGCGAGGATGTGGAGAAAAGGGAACCCTCCTACACTGCTCGTGGGACTGCAAATTAGTTCAACCATTGTGGAAAGCAGTATGGAGGTTCCTCAAAAAACTCCAAATAGAAATACCATTTGACCCACGAATTGCACTCCTAGGAATTTACCCTAAGAATGCAGCAGCCCAATTTGAAAAGGACAGATGCACCCCTATGTTTATTGCAGCACTATTTACAATAGTCAAGAAATGGAAGCAACCTAAGTGTCCATCAGTAGATGAATGGATCAAGAAGATGTGGTACATATACACAATGGAATATTATTCAGCCATAAGAAGAAAACAAATCCTACCATTTGCAACAACATGGATGGAGCTAGAGGGTATTATGCTCAGTGAAATAAGCCAAGCCGAAAAAGACAAGTATCAAATGATTTCACTCATATGTGGAGTATAAGAACAAAGAAAAAAAGCTGAAGAACAAAACAGCAGCAGACTCACAGAACCCAAGAACAGACTAATAGTTACCAAAGGGAAAGGGACTGGGGAAAATGGGCAGGAAGGGAGGGATAAGAGGGAAAAAGGGGCATTACGATTAGCAGATGTAATGTTGGGGGGGCATGGGGAGGGCAGTACAACTCAGAGAAGACAAGTAGTGATTCTATAGCATCTCACTACGCTGATGGACAGTGACTGTAATGGGGTTGGTGGGGGGGACCTGATGAAGGGGTAGTTTAATAATCGTAATATTGCACATGTAATTGTAAATTAATGATAATAAAATAAATTATATTAAATAAATAAAAATAAAAAAAATAAAAGTCACTGTCTGTTATTAATATGGATTCTCCAGCTTTTATTTGATTAGCGTTAGCATAGTACATCTTTCTCCACTCCTTTACTTTTTATCTACATGTGTCTTTATCATTGAAAGTGGGTTTCTTGTAAACAACATATAGTGGGGTCTTCATTTTTGATCCACTCTAACAATCTCTTCCTTTTAATTGGTGTATTTAGACCATTAACATTTAAAATGATTATTGATGTGTTTGGATTATTATCATTTTTATGACTGTTTTTTATTTGTTGTGCTGTCGTTTTTCTTTATTCTTTTTTTCTTCCACTCTTTTCCCACCTTCTCTGGTTTCAATGGAGCATTTTATATGATTATATTTTCTTATCATTACAAATTATATTCCTTTTCTTTTCACTTTTTTAGTGGCTGTCCTAGAATTTGCAATAAACATTTACAACTAATCTAAGCCTACTTTCAAACAATACTATACCACTCCATTTGTAGGGAAAGTAACTTATAATAAAGTTTTTCTTCTCTCCTGTCCTTTGTATCATTACTGTCTTTCTCCTTTCACTTATAAGTAAGCTATCATCATTGAATACATTGTTCCTGTTATTTTAAACAAACTTTTTTGTTAGTCTTAAGAACAAGATAAATATTTTTTTTATTTTAGTCACATATTCCTTCTCAAATGCTCTTCTTTTCTTTATGTACTTCTGAGTTTTAAACTTATATAACTTTCCTTCTCTTTAAAGAACTTCTAGAACATTTGCAAGGCAGATCTATTGGCAACATTACCTCAGTTTTGTCAGAGGAAAACTGTATTTCTTTTTCAATATTAAAGGATAGTTTACAAGATACAGAATTTTGTTTGTGCTTTTTTCTCTCAACACCTTAAACATTTCAATCCACTTTTTCTTGCTTGCATGGGTTTGGAGAGAAGTTCTATATTGTCTCCTTGCTCCTCTGTAGGTAAAGTGTTATTTTCTCTGTCATCTTTCTTTTCTTTATCTTACATTTTCAGCAGTTTGAATGAATATGATATAAGTGTAGGTTTTTTGTTTTTGTGGGGTTTTTTTTTGGCATTTATCCTGCTTGGTACTGTCTGTGTTTCCTGGACCTGTGGTTTGGTATCTGACATTCGTTGTTGGGAAATTATCAATCATTATTTCCTCAAATATTTCTCCTTTCTCTTTTCTTTCTCTGGTATTCCATTTTTGCTTGTTACACTATTGTAGTTGTCCCACAGCACTTGAATATTCTTGTTTATTTTCCTCAGTCTTTTTTCTCTTGGCTTTTCAGTTTGGAAGTTTCATATATTCTTAAGCTCACTGATTCTTTCTTTAGCTATGTCCAATTTATTAATGGGCCCATCAAAGGCATTCTTCATTTCCGTTACAGCGTTTTTGGTCCGTAGCATTTCTTTTTAATTTTTTCTTGGATTTTGCGTCTTTCTGCTTACATTGGCCATCTGCTATTGCATGTAGTCTACTTCATCCATTAGTGCCCTTAGCCCTAATCACAGTTTTAAATTCTTGGTCTGTTAATTCCAATATCACAGCCTTATATGAGTCTGGTTCTGATGCTTGCTTTGTCTCCATAATTCATTTTTTGCCTTTTAGAATGGCTTGTAGTTTTTGGTTTGGAAGCTGGTAATGATATGCTGGGTAAAAGAAACTGAGGTAAATAAGTCTTTAGTGGTGTGTAGGTTAAGGTATATGTGAGAGAGGAAGCATTCTGTAGTCTTATGATTAGGTCTTAGCCTTTTTGTAAGTCTGTGTCATTGGGCTGTAATGTTTAAAAGTGTTTTTCTTATTTTTTTTCACTCTCCTAAATCAGATGGAGTACCTGGAGAGAGGAGACTGGAACTGGGCATTTCCCTTTCCCAGTGTATAAAGCTAAAGTGAGTGGAGTTGGGTATATCTCATTCTCCTTGGTTAGGCTATGGTAAATAAGCTTCTCTGGAGAGCAAGTCTTATATAAAAGGATGGGATATCTGTTGTATTTCAAAATGGTTACCCTTCCCCTCCTCAGGCCAGAAGTGCAGGGATTTTTCTTTGATATTTATTGCGAAGACCTGGTAGGACTCTGGAAATAAAATTCACAAATATGTCCCTTTATGACTGGGCCCCTTTGGAGGTTTCAACTCACAAACTTATGCATACTGAGCCTTTAGCAACTGGTTAATTGAAGTTTAAGTTGTCCTACCATCATGCTCCCTTGAAGGCTTGTGTTCACAGGTTTATGTTCCTGTAAATTATGATTCTCTGTATCCACCTGTTCCTCCAATTTTGGGGACTGAAGTTTGCCTTGTGACCCCTAACTTCTGTTATTAGGAAGCACTCTTGATTTTCAGTTTGTTCAGCTTTTTGCTTGTTAGAACACAGTAATGACTTCCAAGTTCCTTATAAGCTAGATGGAAACTGGATGTAGTTCTACAGTTTTAATAACTCCTATTATTAATTTGTTGAGCATTTTAATAATGAATGTGTATTTATTGCTTTCAACTTATTTTCTGCATTTATTGAAATGATCATGCAGTTTTTTCCCTTTAATCTGGTATTTAATATGGTAAATTACATTGATTGATTTTCAAAGGTTAAACCAATCTTGTATTCTTAGAACAAACCCTAGTTGGACATGACATATTTGCATTTCAAGCACTAACAATTTGTTAAGGAATGTTGTGCTTTTACTCATGAGGAATATTGGCTTTAATTTTTTTGTAATGTCTTTGTCAATTGTTTATGCTGGGCTCACAAACAGGTAGGGCTGTGATTCTGCCTCTTTTTTTTCAACGTTTGCATAAGATTGTTATTTCTTACTTAAATGTGCCTTTTGGGGAGAGGCATTGATAACAAATTTCATTTATTTAAGAGAACTATGACTATTCAGATTGTAGCAGAGTTTCTTGTGTCCATCTTAGTAAATTGCATTTTTAATAAAATTTCCATTTCATCTATGTTGTCAAATTTGTTATATTTAAATGTAATCTCTTATTATCCTTTTAATCTCTGTAGCAAATGTGATGGTAAATCCTTTTTCATGCCTGATATTGGTATTTGCTTTCTTATTTTCATAATCAATTACCTAGACATTTATCAATTTCATTCATTTTTTCCTGTGTTAATTTTATCTATTCCCTAGCAGGTTTTTTTTTTTTGTTATTGCCATTGTTGATTTCTGCACTATTTATTACTTCTACTTGTTTAGGGTTCACTTTGCTTTGACTTTATAGATGAAGCCTTAGATCATTGACTTTAGATCTCTAACATAAGCATTTAAGAGTTATACATTTCCTACTAAACATTGCTTTAATTATATTTTTTATTATTTGATGTATAGCCCATACATTCTTTATGAAAGCATTGCTTAATATCATTCATGATTTTAAAAGTGATCTATTATTAGTGATTTTTGTCCCGGCCCGCGGGACATCAACAAAGACCTGGAGAGGGGGAGTGGGAATTCTAATAGGGAACAAGAGACACAAAGAATGGAGACAAGACAGTTTCCTGATCAAGTCTCAACTTTATTAGGCAGGGCTACAGTATTTATAGGCAGAATTAGTCCTGCCCTAGGGTCCATGGTAACACTGACGTCAGGGCATCAGCTGATTTCTCAGAAATGCTACACTGAAGAACATGAAACTTAACTCAGAATACAAAACTTAACTCATGGCCAAGAGGAAATGACGTAGCAATCAAACAAAGATAATCTGTGTAGCTGTTAGGCTGCCACAACGTAAGATGGAGTTACTATGGCTGTTGCATATCCGGCTCCCCACAGGTCCCCCTTCTTAATTTTATTTTATGGACTAGGGAGACAGTGCAGAGTGCGCCTGTCTTAGGTTGATATAGCACAGGAAGGCCCTTACCTGTCATTGGTACACATACAGCAATGGTCTGTGCCCTGTCTTAGGTTGGTACTTTCCTTGCCATTCTTACCCATCTTTGACTGTCCAATCTGCTTTATATTAGTGGGGTTTATGCATAGCCATATATAGGTCTCTTTCTCTTTCATCATTCTCTAGTTGTTGGTAGTGCACTTGGATTTCACGAATCTTGGTAGATTCCACTTGGTGCCTAATGAACTGCAGGAGTTTGTTGATAAGGCATGGGGCTATCAGCAAAATTATAATGAATAAGATACCATAGATAATGATTGGACTAAGTAGTTGAAACAATGAACGTGTAGAAGGGAGCCAGGATGTTATGGCTGCCACAATATTATCCACCACCTGTTGAGCATCAGGATCAAAATGCGCTTGCTGGAACGCCAACACCAAAGAATGTAACTTTCTAACATTTATAGAATCATTGTTATTATGGAATATCTAGTAAATGGGCATGCACCTTTTTCCATGGATATTGAGACTGATTGTAAGGCATTTTTTTGTCACACATATATCTCCATAACTGCCATGACAGTGTAGTTTCATAGACATTTTCACCATCTGAATTTGGTCACCTAGATATAACACAGTTTGCTCTAGCGCTTGTAATTTTTTCTCTGTCTCTGTGTCAATAGTTTCTTGCAGGTCTAGAGCTTCAGATACATTTGCTGCTAAAGAATTTACAAAAGTGGCCTCTTGAGCTTCAGTGGTTAGTACTACAGCAGTGGATATAGCAGAGGTTAATATGCTAAGAAAAGCGAGAATGCCAACAAGAACAAGCCCTAGTGCCCGTTTTCCTCGGTGCTGTAGCTGATATTTCAGCTTTTGTAATGCACATGTGCTTGCATCGGGACACCAGGGGGATGAAACATTCATGGGGTACCAAATATAGGAAGGGCTTTGCACTATTAGAATAGTATCATTTCCCCAAACTCCACTGACACAAGAAGATATTGTACAGCCCTCACAAGTTATATTCCATACAGTGTCATTGTCCTTTTCCAGTGTCAGCGGTCCTTTGACGAATGCGTAGGGAGGGTTTACGCATGCTGCTACTGTAGAAGTGTTGGTATTTAGGTTATAGTCTTTGCCTTGAAGAAACGTAATGCCATCACTGGCTGCACTGCTCTTCTACAGATATGTTTGTGGGTGTCCCTTTTTTGATGTCTACATCCCTGCAGAAACTTTATGACCCATTTTCCAAGTTGAATTTCCACGCTGTTTTCCTCCACTGAAATCTAAGAAATCAGTTCAGTCAGACGGTGGCCTTTCAATGCAATGTTCTCAAGGTATAGAGTCATTCATTGGGAGTGGCGCTCAATCACACAAACGCCATCCTTCTGGTTTGATCATGTTGGTTATGTAACATGTTTTGTTGGAGGGGTAAGGAATGGTAATTATACCCATGTCTTCAGCGAAAAACACTGTGGTGGTGAAATTGCTGATGCAAGGCTTTAGCTGCTCCTTTCCAGTAAGGCAGATGGGTGTGCCACGAGACTGGGTTGTCAAATTCAGTTTCTTGGTATCATAAGTGGGAGTACCAATTTCGGGATATCCGAGTCACCTGGTGTCGTTTACAAACACAACAACTTCAGGTCCTTCCCATTTTGCAGGGCGTAGAATAGGTGGATCAGGTACAAAAGCCCAATACGTTGTTTTTGATACTGGGAGTGGCTTGCCATGTGTACTGCAAAATCTCGTCAGCAGAAAGAGGGTGAGGAGGATATGCTCCATTGCTTCTTTTGAGATCCTGTAAGAGGGCAAAAGAAAAGCGACTCTCAGGGCATTGGTGTCTCCCTGGAGGAATTACTATTAACTTGCCTTATCTTTTTCTCAGGGAGCCATCTGGCGGCATTATGTTTTTGCGAGAAGACACAGACAGAGCCTCGTCCCCAGATCAATACTGGGTCGGGTTCATGCCATTGATTGTCTAGTGGATCTTTCCAGAGTACTGGCAAAATCTTGTTTGGTATTAGAATGCCAGAAACGATCAGCGGCAGAACGTCCACTATCATCCAGATTTAAAAAATTTAAAATGAAGAGAGCATGAGCAAGGATGTTTCTAGGGGACCCCTTTATGGGATACCATTCCCCCTTTTTAATTTTATTTATGGTATTTTTAAGGGTTAAATGAGCTCTCTCAACAATTCTGTCTCTGTGGATTATAAGGAATACTAATGACATGATTGATGTTTAGCTGTTTACAAAAGGCTTGAAAGTTTTTACCTGTGTATTTAGGCCCATTATCTGTTTTTAGTATCTTGGGGATTTTTATATGAGCAAAAGGTTGAAGACAATGCTCAATAGCATGCTTGCTTGTTTCTTCAGATTGTAAAGAAGCCATAATATAACTTGAGCAAGTATTAACATTTACATGTATATACTTTGTTTTTTTTTAAATCATTAAAATGAGTGACATCCATTTGCTATATATGATTAGGTATCAAGCCTCGTGGATTTATTTCCAAATGTGGAACAGGTAACAAATGACTACATTTTGTACATTGCTTTACAATTATTTGGGCTTGCTCTCTAGTTATTTTATGTTTTAATTGTAAGGTAGTGCTATTTAGATGGAATTTATTATGATTAAGTTGAGCTTGTTGAATAGGTGTGGTTGCCAAAGCAGGAAAAATAAGTGCTTTGTTTATGCAATTATTTTTTTGAGATAAAGGTTTAGGCAAGCCAGTATGAGCGCGTATATGGCCAACATAAAAGGGGTGTGTCTTCTGAAGAATAATATGTTATAGCTGATGAAATAACTGTTTTGCTTTGGTGCAAGCACTAATTTGACTAGCAGTTTTTAATAATGGTAGAGAGTTAGCTGTATATGCACTATTTGTATACAAATTGAATGCTTGAGAAAAGTGTTAAAAAACTGCAAGAACTGTTACTAATTTAGTTAATTGTGCTGACAGACTAGGGACATTAAAAGTCACTGGTTCAGTGACATATATTTTGTCTTTCTTTTGGAAGTTTTATTACTAAATATTGTTACAGCATTTTCTAAAGGCTGAAATTTGGTAACTTTAGGAAACACAACTTCATGCTTTTGTAAGAAATTTATTAATTTATTTGTGGGATAGTGATTATTTATAATCTCAAGAAAGCCTACTTGCAAGAGAATTTAATTAGAATTATTTTCATTCACTAATCCTTTTGACTTTTATTAAAAGGTTGAACAATGTGGTCAGGTTTTATGCTTAAATAAGTGACTTTCATTTCGCTCTATTATAATTAATTTAGCTATAGCATTATAATAAGGAGTAATAACTTTACATGGACTAGAAGATAAGTGAACTTATATGATTGGGTGTTTTTGCTATATCAACTCTGTAGGCATAATTTTGTGGCAAATATAAGTAAATATAACGTGCTATTAGGATTAAAATAAGTAACAAACTGTTTTTGGATGGCATGCTCAACAATTTTTAAAGTTTTTTGAGCCTTAGGAGTTAATTTTTGAGAAGAAAGAGGAGCAGGATTTTTCTTCAAAATATCAAACAAAGGTTTTAACTTTCTAGTAGTTAACTTTAAATATGGATGCAGCTAATTAATATTTCTTAATAATTTTTGAAAGTCATTAAGTGTTTTAAGACTATTAACACGAATTTGAATTTTTTGCTGGCTAATAGTTTGTGGGAACAACTTGAACTCCAAATAATCATAAGGTTTTAAGGTTTGGACTTTTTAAGGAGCAAGTTGCAGCCTAAATTTTTTCAGTTCCTTTAAATGACTAAAACATTGCAACAATTTTTGGGCTTTTTGACCTGCTAATAAAATATTATCCATGTAATGTATAATATACATTTGAGGCCAAGAATTTCTGATAGGTAATAAGGCTGAAGCAACAAACTTTTGACATAAAATAGGACTATTGGCCATTCTTTGTGGGAGTACTCGCCAATGATATATTTTCATAGGCTCTTTAAAATTAATAGAAGGTACACTGAATGCAAATCTTTACAGTTTTTAGGATGTAAGAGAATAGTAAAAAAGCAACTTTTTAAATTTAAAATTAGTTTATAAAATTCTTTTGGGATAGCAGCTGAGGAGGGCAGTCCACCACTAAGACATTTTGAGGTTTTTGCACTTGCTAGGAAGTGACCTTCTTTACTCACCTGGTAAGGCTGCTGGGAATCTTGTAAGCAAGGTACTAGGACAGATTTTTTAAGGTGCCTTGTTGGCTCCACGAAGTTAACTTTAGTTTTTTAAAGCTGTCCGTTAACATGAGTTTACACATGTGTTTTGTGGGAATAGCATTTTAGTTAAAACCTTGGTAATATAATTAGTGTTTTTAATTGGTCTTTTTACAAGGAAAGCAGATTCTTATTGAACGTATGCAAACAAACATACTGCTATGAAATATAAAAATAGTTACTGAGAGCAACACAGAGCATCTAGCAACAAAGTTTGGCATTATTCTCTTTGACAGTGCTTTCCAGGTAATTAAGCAAGTGATTATATATCGATAAATAAGCCAAATTAGCCACATACTTTCTCTAATGAAGAGAAAATTTCTCTGATATTTTCCAGGGGCCCTCTGGAAAATATCAGAGTTACTTACAGGTAAAAGTACCCTTTTTTGAATTTGATTTTGGAAAGTTGTCAGACGAGTTTCTTTGGTACTTGCTTAAATAGGATTATAGGTATTTAATTAAAATGACAATAAAAAAGGCTTAAATACAAATACAGGTTACTTAGTTGTTAACAACACTTGGCTTACAGTCTTTCTAATATGAAGATTTAACTTTTTTAAATATTCAGAGAACTTACTGAGACTT